>VNJR01010772.1:0-298293 GCA_008042585.1 Drosophila punjabiensis
CAAATTGTAATATAAATATAGTAGAAAAACAAATTGTAATATAAATATAGTAGAAAAACAAATTGTAATATAAATATAGTAGAAAAACAAATTGTAATATTATAAGAACTTGGAAAAAATTGTTAATATTTTAAAATATAATAAGTTATGCGAGACAGAGATAGAGGGCTATCTCTAGAGTCAGGACGGCCGAGTTGTAGCAGGCCAGTTAACATAAGGAGACTCTGGTCACACTTTTTGAGAGCACCTAGCACTCTCAGAGAGAGAGAGAGCGACTCGCTATGAAAAACGGGGGTTGATTGCTAGCTGCCTGCGAGCAGCAGATCACTGTTTAACGAGAGCAAAGAAAGAGAAGACGATTTGTAGAGTGTTAAAATAAAAGCGAAAAGACAAGAACAGACAAGAACAAAGTGCTAAATAAGAACAAAAGTGTTAAACATAAGATATAAAAAGACAAGAATATATTAAATAAAGAAAGATAATTAAAACTAACATCGGTCACAGATATTTCTGGCCCAATTTCCTTGTATCTATTTGGGTTGAATGTTTCCCCATCAAATTACGCATTCCAGAGAGAGACAGACCCTTATCTGGTTTTATTATGACC
Organism: Drosophila punjabiensis; assembly: GCA_008042585.1. NCBI lineage: Eukaryota > Metazoa > Arthropoda > Insecta > Diptera > Drosophilidae > Drosophila > Drosophila punjabiensis. Next base: position 608 of record VNJR01010772.1, read on the forward strand.
GAAAATGAGGCTCATTTTTGGGCAGCTGCCTCCCTTCCCCACCTTTGGAGTAGAATTTCCCGAGATTCCAGAGATTTGCCATTTCCTGCTCGGCCTATGCTTATCCCAACGCATCTTTTCGTTTGGCCTGCAACTGATTTTCAATTTCCATTGTTCGGCAACCTTCGCCTGCAGGCTCTCGCAGAGTCAAAACTCATGGCGAACAATGCCAAAAGGAATCCTTGTTGTTGTCCCCTTGTCCCAGGGGCAGATGATTCGGGGCAGCTGCTTACCAGCACCGCATAATGGCACAAGCCAGGTGAGGCTCAGACTCGTGGCCGAGCTCCTCCCATATCCCGCTCAGCTCCCGCATGGATGACGATGACACACGTTCGAAATCCGGAGTGACGCCGGCAATGCCACCTTTCCCCCAAAAAGAGTTGATTAGATAAGCGAGTGGTAGTCATCGAACGAGTCACTCTGGAAAAATATATATATATTTTGAGTAAATCATCAAAAAACTTGAATCTTTAAAAGTAAAACCTTCTATTTCTGAATTTCTGAATAGATTGAAAAAAATATTTATAAATTATATACTCATTAATTGTAATTTAAATCTATCATAAAATCTCTCTGTGCATCTCCAAGACTCATTTGCAGCAATGTCCTCTCTTTCTCCCTCCGTGTTTGTGCCATTTTTCACACCCAAAACGGAGGGTTCATCTCTACCTGTTTAGGACAGGTAATCGGGGAATGCCCGGTGGGTGGTGGCAGCGTACTTTCCCAACTTGTTGTCCTCCTTCGTAAATCATTAATTTTCGGTGTGTGTGTTTGTGTGTTTATTATGCAGTTTGCCGAGTATCCTGTCGCCTGTATCCTTGGCCTGCTTTCTACACCTCGACATTCCTCATTGTTGTTTATACTTTTCTCTCTCTCCTTTCGCTCCTTTGAGATTTATGACACCATCACCAGAGTGCAGTTGGAACACACAATTCTGTAATATTTTTTGCAACATGTTTCGTGTTGTACCCACCACTGGGGTGGTGGCAATGTGGCAGTACCACCCCACCGAAAAGCAGCCCTCATCCCTCGTTTTTCCCCCTGGACTCTCAGGTCCTGTGTCAGATGATTGCACTGCATTTGTTCCGTTTAATATGGCAGAATTCCATTGTTTTTCCGCCACCAACCCTGGGGCAACGTACTTTGGGCTAGGATGTGTGTCGAATCCATCGGAAACCGCCCAGAGTTCAGGTTGTATGTGCCACGAAGCGGATTTTTTCAGGCGCTTAACAATGGTGGTTTTAAATAGGTTACTTTCTATATATATAAAGACTTTAGGGGATGCGAAAACAATCGTAATTGTTCGCTGATGTTTTGCCACTGAATAGAGAAAGGGGAAGAAGGTGTGGAAAATATTTGATATTTCGATGAAGTAATCAGAGTTTAAGTATGTACTTTCAAAAGGAAGGAAGGAGCTTTGATAATGAGGTACTAGAGCATAGATTCTTGATCCTAGTAATATATTTACAGGCTTCCTTTCATCTCTTAAGCCGAATTCCTTCCATATCCTTTGATATTAAACCTGAATCGTGAGTTGAGTTCTCCCCAGTTCCCATTAAAATCCAAGAAAATGCTTGTACTCCCCCACAGGACCCTTGCTCCTGGTCATTTGGTTGTTATTTTTGTGTGTGTACTTAATACATATACACAAATTCATTTAGCCGAAAGGAACCTGGCGGGAATACTTGCGTCCTTCCTTTCGTCCTTTTCCCAACTCCCCCCCCCCAAGAAACGTCAGGCAGTTCACTTAATTACAGTCCAATTACAGGAATTTTATGTGTAGATACATTTGGATGTCTGAGGCCCCGCCTGTCTCGCTCTCAATATAATTAAGCGGAAAAATGAATTACATAATTAATAAACAGAATTCAGCGCCAGGCTAATTAACATACCAGCACAAGCGTGCGAGGCTTTGGAAATTAAAGCTGCGATGCTTCCGAAACTCAAACAAACTCACATGAGCCCAGAGAGGGAGAGAGAGCCTGAAAGGAACAGGATAATAAAGGCAAAAACATGTTGGCGAAAGCCAAGTTAATTGCTGAAAGGAAAAAGGAACAAGAGAGAGAGAGAGAGACACGACACGGGAAAAGTATGCGAAACATAAAAAATAAATAGCAGGAAAATCGTGGTAATAAAATGAAATGGAAACCATGAAAATCCTTCAGAGGGAAAGAGTGGAACAAGCAGCTTCTCTAATTCATTTAAAATTGTCCCCGTTTTTTTTTTGCAGCTCTGAAATTATTTTGTCGCAAGTAAATTTCAACAGTTGTTTGCTCACTAAATAATAACAAACGCAGGGAGACCCTAATTTTTACCTGTCACTCCATTCCACCCTCCAGGCTGTTCTTTGGTCGTTTTTCCCCAGTGCATCATATTCCAGGACTTTTCAGGCGTTTGTTTGGTATATATCCCCAAAGGGGCCAACACGAAAAAATAGAGGGAGTTTCCTGCTAAAAGGGAGTGAGAGGCAGAGTGGATCGAAGAAGAAAAGCTAAGTGGCCGTAAATGTTGCTGGCCAGACTTGCAGACATATGCATTATGGCGTCACGTGTCCAGCTCCATCTACATGGGTTTAATGACCAAAAGTCCTTAGATTCCCCTGGGACTTAGCTTTTGGACAACTTGTCCCCGGACCAGGCCATCATCATGACTTTAATTGGTACGCATTCGTCGTTTACTTTGGCGATGAACAGATAAAACATGGGTAATTGATATTTCCAGATCTTGATAAGGTGTCCTCGGCACAGGGGTTGTTATGGTGGTTTACCTATGGGTGGATGTCCTTTTTCGGAAAAAGGGAAAGGGAAAGAGTAGAAGTCAAGTTTTAAGCTCGCTTCTGTGACCTCATTTGAAGTGAAAACAAGAGATAGAAATAAAGTGGTTTAATTAAGTTTGTGGAATTCATTTTAAAAATAGTTTTAAAATGTTTTTTGAAATAAAAGCTATTTTTTAAGCTATTTTTTATGTACATTGTGGACAAATTTATGTTAATTTATGAATGTAGATATCAAAATAAATATAAAACCAAAAGAACCCCCTTTAAGTAACCCTTTTTTCCTGCTTCTAGTCACAATCAGAAACCCAATAAGCAAATGGAACAGCAAATAAAGGAAACAGCTTTTTCAAGGACCTGTGCCTTTGTTGTGGTTTTAAGCTTAGCCAAAACCACAAAGCCAATCTCATAAATATATGTTTATTCATACACTTTAACCCCTCTCGCTCTCTGTACACGCATTTTCCATTAAGTTGCCGCCGCAGCTTACTTCACTTTCACGCTTCATGTGGAGACCGAGCCTGGCTGGCTGGCTTTTCCCGCGGAAAAGTGCCCGCTGCGAGAGCGTCTAATTATTTCCACCATAAATGTCAAGCCGGGTGACCCCACCCAGTGGAGATTTTCGACAGGGCAACCGCGCTTATCTGGAAATTACTTTTCGCGAGCCTTTTCAGCGCTAAATGCGAAATTACAAAAGTTCAGAAAAAACAAAAAATATAATATTTCTCTGGCTGTTATTTTGTTGCTCTCACTGTAATTTATGCGCGTTTTGCATGTCCCAGCGCAATTGTCAAGGTTTTTTGTAAATGCTTTGCTTTTTTCTTATTATTCTCCTATTTTTTTTCGTTATAATTACTTTTGTTTATTTGACCCCGCCGACCCCAACTTTGACCGCAGAACTTTTTCGTTTTTCGCTTATTTTTTTGGCCCCCAAGGAAGCCGGCGGGGCAATGAAAATTGCGTTAAAAATTATTTGATTTCGGTGGCTCACTTTTTTCGGTGTCAGCATTATTCGGAGGGCACGGACACAGGCCCTCATCCCGTATCACGCCCATTATTGATTTAATTTAATTAGTTTCCAGTGGCCGCTGGCCATTTCACTGATTTCCGATTTTGTTTGCCTCGGTTTGTGTTTTTAGTTTTTCAAAAATTCTCATTCTCATTGTGGCAGCGTTGAGCGATGAGGGTCTGGGTTTGACCCGGTCGAAAAAGTTATTAAAATTTTATTGCCTTCGCATCGAATTTTCCCCCCCAAATGATTTTATTGTTTTTCCTGCTGTCTCTGTGAATGCATTTCGGTGCTCTACATTTTATTGGGAGCTTAGAGTGCAAGTAAAATACTTGAAATTGCCTTGAATTGGATTTTTAGTCAAAACTTTATTTGTTTATTTATGGAAAAATGGTCGAGGGCGAGATGTTTTTATTGCTCTTTAAAGATTTTTACAGGGTTTCCATAAATTAATGCTGGTAGTGAGTATGCAAATATTTAGAAATAAATATCTTCTACCATAAACAACAAAGTGGCAACATATTGCCCACTCGACTGGCCATAAATAAAGCCACAATTGAGAGAGAAGGAGAAAAAATTAACCTTATACCGGCTGCAAACTACACTTAATTTATGTAAATTCCATTGCTGCTCTCCAATAAAGTGCGGCGGGTTTTTCTTTTATTCCAGTATTTAATTGCAACAAATGTTTATTTTTCTATTTATTTAAGCGCTAATTTAAATGATAAATAAATAAATAATGTCGCCGACAAGTGCCAGCCATGCTTTTTGCGGTCTTGGTATCTTTTTTTTGTTGTTTAATAAATAAATAAATTATCGCCTGGTTGGAAATTATTCTGTGCGATTGCGGTGGACAATGAGAGTACATTATTCGCCGAAAACTACCATTAACCGAAAATAAATTAAGGCTAATTTTGAGAGAGAGTTGTTGGTGAAAATTAGATCGAACATTTAGCTTTTGTAGTAGATATTGCGCCTTAAATATAACAAATATATTTGCAGTAAAATGAGCATCTTGAAAATAAAGCAGTAAGTGCCAAGGAACTATATATATTATTTATATTTATTTTCTAGTTCAATACCTTCTTGATATATTATCTTAACCTCTTCATACGTTCTCTAATCAAGTTGAAATATCGAATAATTATCTTTGCAAGTCTACCTTTATCGGGGACCATAATTAGCCGGGGCAATACAAGTACTTTAGATGGGTTTGTCTATGCTATCGGCCTTGTTTGCAGATAAGACTGGAGATTCCTTGGCTGGTGTTTGCCCTCGAGCTTTCGGTTCATGACACAGAACTCACCTGGAAACGATTGCAGGTTGTGTTTCGGTATCTCTGTGTTTGATTTACCGATTCCGATGAGGCTCTCACCTCGACTCGACTCCATTTGCTGATTGATTTGCTGGACTGGCAAGGCAGCGGAGGCTTAAAAACAAATTAGGGTAACATTTTCCACGAATACAGGGCCTAAAATGATTACATTTAATGAGGGAAAATAATCGCAGGCTGTTGCAATTCAATTAGCAGCTTGTAAAGGTTGATTTATCTCCATTGTAACAATAAAAAAAATCAAAGTAGGGGACTTTAAACAAATTTACAAGCGATTTAACAATAATATTTTCCAACAGTTTTCACACATTTTCATACATTTTCGTCCATATGCAAATTAATGGGAATGGAAAAATCCAACAGTTAACAAACAGCCGTCGTCTGGTTTTTAATTATGCGGCAAAAAAAAAAGGATTTCCAATGTTATACGAAAAATCAATGCAATATATTTTTGCAAAACGATTTCTGTTGTTCCTTCGAGTGTCAAAACGGAAGTTTTTAATTTACATGAATATGCAAATTTTCCAGCTAAATGAACTCTCTGCTGAAAGAAGAGTTGAATGTGAAAATTCAATATGAAAATTGTATGAAATTCGCTTTGTTTGTAAATGCATTAAACGACATTAAATTTGTGGTATTTTTTCTGTGGATTTTGTTCGGGGAAAGGTCTTTGTTTTCTCTTTTTTTTATGACTGTTAAACGTTTGTGCCCTTTAATGGGGCACTAAAAATATTCCCGTTGTTCTCTCTCTTATTTTTTAATTAGCTGCCGCATAAAAAGTCACCCCGCAGCATGACACATGTGGCACGAGCAGCAGCAGCCGTCCTCGTTGTAAGGTGTCGTTAAAAACTACATTGTGCACACCCGACTGCGGCTATAATATATATATATATATGGTATCCCTATCCCCTATCCCTACACACTCCCTTCCAGGAGGCGCCGTTTTTTACGAGTCCTGCACAGCGCCAACTGTCAACGGGCTTGTTGACGTTTTACATTTCCTAGTTGGCTGCGTGTGTGGGCTGCTCTTCCGGGTGCAGAGATGCCTATCGCCGGGTTATTATATGTCCCCGATCCCTGCTCCCTGCTCCCTCGATGCCCAGCGTCCGAGATGGTTCCTGGTCAAGTGTTAATGGCATAGTTAGGTGAGGAATTACAGGGGGATTTGGCGAGGCGAACAATTTGCAATGGCTCAGGGCTGGCTCCGTGGAATGCCAGGTAATCCCTCGTCTAAGTGTCCTTTAAATTCAGCACAGACTGAGGGAAATTCCAGCTTGTATAAAAATATTCCGAATGGAATTTGAAAGCCAGATAAAGGCAAGCATGTAAAAGGGTTGAATATTAAAGCGGGGAAAATCCTTTTAATGTCAGTTTGACATATGATAATGATATGTAGGGGGGAGATTTTTGGTGGATATTCTTAAAGGGAAATGTAGGTGTTTATAATGAAATGATTTAATGTGTAAAGTGACTTTAGAAAAGGTGCAATTTAACCATAAATAATTTTAAATCCAAAAGAAACAATTAAATGAAAAGAAACTCTAATATTCTAAGGACTCTTCAGAAAACGTACGTCTAGTTTTTATGAAATAAAAATATAAATACAGTAGAGACTCAAAATTCAACTATCTTTTACATAACTCCAAAAATAATCCTACAAAAATACACTCTAATTTAATTCAAACAAAAAACATTTCAAACTCTTTATCAAACCCATCCATGGATCTTTCATTTTAATGGGTCGAATGGGGATTAACCTTCTCCCTCTACCACCTCCATCACCTGGCCGTTGAGCTCGTTATGGATCAGCTACTTGAGCATTCAGCGCCGCATGAGGGTGCAATTACATGCAGCACGTAAGCCATAAAAGTGCCGCACAGCCAGGAGGGAGGAGTTACCGGGGCCCTGTCCCTAAATCGACCCACACTCGCCGACGACGACAGACTGACAGATGTTTATCAACGAGCAAGTTTATTGCATTTCACAAGAATCACACTATAAAACTGATAAAGCGACAAGCTGACGAGGGAATGAAATGAAATCAAAGCACATAGCACAGGGAATCGATAACGAATAACGAGACAAACTCTCAACTTTTTGGTTTTTATGGCCAATGAAAATTATTGTGGTTCGCTTCCAATTATCATATATCGCAGATAATTTAATGGTTGGAATGAAGATTCAGATATCTGGTGAGACAATATCTTAATCGAATTTTAGACACGTAGAAAGACGTGGGGCTCTAAAGAATTTTCCCACAAGAATGTTACCTTGACCAGTGTCAATCACAGTGTCAATCGATGGAATCTGGTTAGAAGGATGAGCTTGTTTTTTAGGGACTCTGCCAGGACTAGGAGTGAATCATTCAGACTTGACCAGAGTGAGACCGTAATAATGTACAAGAAAAGGGAGTAACAATGGGGAACACAGTTAGGAAAATGATAAGAACAGTGGGGCAACATCAACAGATTAATAAATATTAGATATAGATGGGGAATATTTAAAATTAGGAAATAACAAGAAGACAAATTTTTGATATTTTATTAAAAAAAAAAAAAACATATGAAAAAAAACTCTTGGACTCTCTGTCTCCCTCTTTTTTAATGCATTTATTACAACTTTTAACACGAATTACTTAACTATTTAATTAAAGAAGGTTTCTATTTTCCGATTTACATTGTTAAAGGATTCTTTTTATGGTTTTCCCAGTACTTTTACTCATTTCCTACCTTCCATAAAATATCCTTTACTACAAAAAATCTATTCTCTCCTTTAGCACCTCACACAAGTGCCATAAATCCCTTTCCCTCGCGTTGTAACCCATTTACATGACGCACAAGACCACTGTCCAAGGGTGTGAGCTCTGTTCTGCAGGACAAAGTGACAACTTCATGAAGTATTCAAAGAGCCTCTGCCTCTGCTCAGGTGGACTTCCCCCAGGTGTGCCTGTGCCGGGGTCTTAGCCATGTCCTGTGGTCAGCGCGCGTGAAGTGCTCCGCCTCTGGTCCTTTTATTGTCATCTCACTCTGACTGCGCTACCATTCTGGTTCTGGCTCTGCGGATTGCGGCTTGTCAGCTGTCAGCGTTTTGCCCAGAGTCCCTGCGACTTTGGTTTGGAGCTGATTTAAGCCCGCTGCTCCTGCTGCTCCTGCTGCTGTTGGTCAAGCCATCGCCATTCCAAGCTTCCTTTGTGCGGCATTAATAATGCAGGACTCTGATTTCAAATGCAATAACAATTTGATTTATTTAGAGATAGTGCAGGGCGTTGACTTGAGTTGATTACTAAATGGGAAAGGATATATAATCGAAGCAGAGCTGATGGGAGGGTCAGCCACTTGGCTGTAATTTATGGCGATAATAATCTAAACTAAATTCATTTGTAGCCCGACTTATCTGCTTCGATTTGTCTGGCATCTTATCCGATGTGAATTTTATTACTCCCACATTTTATGTATATATGAAAGAAACAAATCATTAAAAATATTTTAATAAAATCCCCTCTTATTTTCCGTTTTTTTCCAGGTATGTTAATTCCCGTCTCTTTGATTTGTGAAGCGCAAGTAAGTCTGGATTTGGCCTTTGGTCATTTTGCTTTTACGCAAAGCTGTCGCCGAGTGTCATTATAATCAGATTTCCAACACGTGGCAGCGGCGGCCAAGGACTTAAAAAAGCTTATTAATCCGCATCACAAAAAATGAAAAAAACTGCGAAATAATTTTTATTAATTAAATTTCTGTAGCCGCCTCTTATACTCGCACTGTGTGGCTTTTGGTCATCAGCGAAAGCCGCTTAAAATCACAATTTTTGTAAAGTTTCGCGGCCTTTGAACTGAAATTATGACCCGAGGTAGCTAGGGGCTGTCAACAAGTGTATGTATATATGGATTTTCCTCCCCATTTTCCCCCTCCTCGCGGTCTGTTGGGAAATTTTTTAATCAATACACGACCTGCGGCCATTGTTGATAAACATTATGACGTACCCTGTACCACAGATATGAAATTTATATCATTCCATTTGCCAGAGGCATTTTTGTGATGGAATCAGTTTTTTGTGAATATTCATCAATGTGTCGTCTGGTGCGGAGCAAGTGATGAAGGACCTCGTTGTGAGGATAGGAAAAAACTGAATAAATCCGTGAATAAATCAGGGGGATAGAGAGGTGGCTTTGTGTACATTATTTGGGGTATGTTCTATAAATGATAGATGAGAAAGAGATAAATAATATTGCATTGTATTTGCTTAAGAAATTTTTATATAAATTATTTTATACAACGAGTCCCCCTTCTTTTATTAAACCTTAATGATTATTTACCTAAAATTGGCAACCTTTTTGAACCAGTTCCCCGAAAGTGTCCCCATATCCCCATAGCACTTAATGAAGCAATTGTCAGGGGTTGACTTTTCAGGGGAGCACACACAAAAAAAAAGCAAACACGAAAAACCTTTTTGGCAAACACCTGGCCAAGTGACCCCAAAAAATACCTTTCCTGCCTCGTGCTGCTGCTGCCACGCCCACAAGTCAAACAATTTTTAATTTGTTGACTCTTGCTGCCCCCTCGGACCTTTGACAAACATTTATTTTAATTTGTTTGGCCCCGACTAACAAAATAATTTAGATAAATGCGAGCACCCTGCAGGAGGAGAGTGCCAAAAGTGTTCGCCGAACATGAGATCTAATTAAGCGAATCCATTGCTCGGGTCGTGAAAAATGCCAAACCCTGACGGCGACTCCCACCAGAATTGATTACTTGACCCATTTCGTCCTGACGGTTTTCCCGAGAATTGCCCAACACATTTTAACAGTTTTTCACAATTTTATCAGGCTCCTTTCAGGCTTATTCCGGGTAGCCTTTCGCCCTTCGCCTTTTCTTTTCCCTCTTTTATTCCTATTTTTTTGTGTAATGTGCCAAAATGTAGTAACATTTTTTATTTATGTCAACCGCTTTGCACATTCAGCTGAGAAGGAGGGAAGGAAGAAAAAAGGTCAATGGGGATCTGGAGGAACTTTCCCTTATTAAATTATTCCCCATTTTTTCTCCAGCTAGTTCTTGGTCTTATCTCTGGCCCATAAAGTGACCAGAATAATGCGAGAGACTTTTGGAGATGATGGAGGATGATGGGGCAGGAAGTGGGTATGGGAATGGGGTAAAGAATCGGGAAAATAAATCGAATAATTGGTAATATTAGTCAAGAATATTTTTAATTAAGATTTTTGCTTTACTCAAGGAATTCTTAGCTAAATTCGAATTATTTTCTAAGTCAAAAGGATTTTTAAGCCAGAAATACTCTCTATTTGTCTAGACTTTTGCCTTCACTTTCTGCTGACTCTCAACTCTGAATTCTGAGCTAAAGTTTGCGGAGCCTTTGAAAAACACACACAATTAGCCGCAAAAGAAATTGCATTCCACGATTTGTGGTTGAAAAATGCAAATAAATGCGCATAATAAACGAGCTCAAGTCCAAAGACAAACCGCGTGCAATTCAATTAAAAAGTGCTGACCCAGCATCCTTAGAATCGACAGGAAGTCAAAGTAGCAAAAGGATAAGAACCCAGAGAGAGCTCGGAGTGCGTGCTGATGAGATGACAGGCATTAGACATTAGACGCAGGACAGGAGAAGTCTTCTGTCTTCGAGTGCCTGGCAATTCCTATCTAATTATAATAAAAACCAAGGAGGCTCAGGACAGGACGAAAATGGCAGAGGCCGTAAGAACGAATGGGTCTCGAGATGATTAGGCTGTGATAGCTGGCAGGAGCTGCGGCACAAATTACACAAATGGCATGCTGATTAGGAGGAGAGTACGTCGAAGATATCGACACAGGAGCAGGATCCAAGCTCCTCCTCATTATGCAACTTTAATTAAAGCTGAGAAGGAAAAGAAAGAAAGTCCTGGCCTCGACATGTTGATGTTTATGATGGCCAGAAGCCGCATTCGGGTATATGTATAGTGCCATTGTCCTGCATCCACTTTTAATTCAATTACGCTTTTCGTGTTATCAAACAGAATGGCAGCGCTAGAAATTAATGAGCGCTAAATTAGTGAAGATTATGCCATTAGGGGTTGACAGCCTCCACAGCCTCAGCTCTGCTCAGTCCCCTTGTCCTTTTCCCGGCATTATCGAGCCGTCGAGCTCATCAAGTCTCAGCCTTGTCTGATGATTTTTATTGTTTGCCTGACCTAATTTTCCTTTTCTTTTGACCATCTCCTGTTTTGGCCTATCTCTAATGTCCTGAATTGCCCACAAAAGAGGAGGCAAAGAAAGGCATTCCGGAGGGCTCCCTTCGGGCACACACAAAAATGTTTATGAACAAAAAGCTTCGGCATCCCTTTGTGGCTGGCTGGCTATCAAAATTTAATATGAACAAAGGGCCAAGAACTAAATTTTATCGTCAGATTGCAGATGAATTTCGAGAGGCAGCTGGAACCCTGCGCAAATATTTTTAATTTGATGCATTTTTGAAGTTCTCTCTGGTGCATAGGTGAAACTGTAACAGAAAACTGCATAGTCAAGGGAAAAATATTGATAAACCAAAGAAAACATTTAGCAATATTTTCTGAGGTTTTGTTTCCTTGATTTAATGAAATTTTCAGCGAAAATATTACAGAATCCTGCAACATTTTGTTATCCTGAGATTCCTTGAACTCTTCCAAACCCCTTTTAGCTCCATTTCCCAGTTTCCCCAAGCCCATTTATCAAGCTCAGAGCTCGGAATGGGTTTGTGCTCGGCCTGCGCAACTTTACATGTGAAGTTCATTGACAAAGTTCATGTTTTGATCTCCCCAAAGGGGCCTGCATTTCCTGGTTTCCTCCTGGCAGACCAACCAACCAACCCCTCTGCGGCAGCAAAGACAACGGCAACGACAATGACAGCAGCCACCAAACCCTTAACCCATTGTTCTCATGCAAAGTCGCATTTAACATTTTAACCTTTCATTTTCGAAACAATTGCGTCTGCTTATAAAAAATAGATGCGGAACGAAACGAAACGAAATGCGGCGAAATACCAAGAGAGCTGGCCCCCGAGATGGGACGAGGTGATATGGCCAGGAGCAGGAGTAGGAGCAGGACTCTGCGGTGACTCTGCCTGCCAGGCAGCCTCATGCCCCCTGCGGGTCCCTGCTCCTGCGCCGAGCTGCGAGCTGCCAGGACTTCTCCACTCGCTCACTCAAATTAAAATGTATAAAACAGAAGAAGACTGATTCGAGTTGCGGCATGCAAATGGAAATAGGACTGGGGAGCGAGCGAGTGTTTGGCATGCCGTGCATATTCCCAAAAGCAATAACGATGACAGCCGAGAAGAAGGAGGTTAAGCTTTCGGTGTATCTGTCTGTCTGTCTGTCTGTCGTCTTACCTACAGCGAGAGAAAAATATTTTAACAGCTTGGAAATGTAATTAAAAGTTGACTTTAGTTGTAAATACAAAAAAAGGAAGATAGATAAAATAATATAAAAAATAAATTAACAGACTTATATTAATTAAATATAAAATATAAGGCTTTAATTGAGTTTAAGTGAAATTTAAGCCTTTTTATTTACAAAAAAAAACATTTAAAACTTTCAAAAACATATGTTCCTCTTAATACATAATATCCTTAGGACATCTCCCACTTTTTCTGATGATTTACAATGCCCCATAACCCACTTTTGACTGGCGATTCGCATTCTTTGGATATGCATAACCCAGCCATAGCTTTGTGGCTAACATTTCAATGCATTTCATTCCAATGCTGATGTGCAAATTTGATTTTGAGTCCGCCGAGTTGACTTGCAGCTGCAGCTATGTGTCTCCGAGCTCAGCACTCGTGCTTATTACTCATACGCCCAGTGTGCTGACATATTTCCAGCTGGGATGCTGGCATGCCTTTGTAGGCATACCTGTGCAGGATACACTCTTCATTCACATATCATAACTCTCAGAGCCTCCCTGCCCTTTCCTAACCAAGCTGTAACTTTGTGTGTATCGTTTGCTGTTTTCATTTGCGCTTTGGCAGAAAAACTTTGCATACTTTGCGGCGTCTGTTGCAGGTCCTTGTGGAATGCACGAGTGTGTGTGTGTTTGAGTCTGACAAGTGCAATAATATCATAAGCACAACGGCAAGAACAACACGTTTCCCTCTAACTCCAAGCTAGCTGCTGCTCCTTCTGCTGCTACTCCTGTTTTTATGCATTGTTTGTTATTTTTTTTACTTATTTTTTAGAGCCCCGAGCTGTGTTTTTGCTCTCACAGACACACACACAAGTTAGCAAAACCCACAAGTGCAGAAATCTCCAGTTATCCCTGGACTTGAGCAGCTGCGTTATGTGATTAAGGACCCAGGGAAGAGCCGCAAATTAGGGGTCGGTATGAAGGTGATCACTCTGAAAAAAATTAATATTTATAAGCAGAAGCTTGTTATTAAATATTATAAATTTTTATTGATAAACTCTTGTTAAAAGATTGAGTTGTAAGGGAAAATCAAAGCTTTACTGGTTACAAATATACAGAATAAATTATATTTACTTCAAAATACATTGTTACTTGCGCCTAATAGAGTTATAGAGTTAGTTATATTTTTCCCATGAGAAAGCCTAGTCTCAAATTGATTTAAGCCAAAAAGTAAGCCAGATACTTGCCCCGAAGAAGGGGTCATGACATTTTAATTGAATTTACTCGTGTCACAGTAAATTTGAATATCATCATCGTCTCGTGTACGACGTTGCAACTGAAACCGAAGCTCAGACGGCAAATGTTGTCAAGTCACCTTCCGACATGGTAAATTGCAGATGCGCCACGCCCCTCTTTTAAGCGCTTTTAAATTTATTTACTAGCAACTTGTCGTGCTCGTAGTCCTTCTCCTCGTTGTTGTTGTTTCTGGTTACCCTCGAATGCAGAGGCAACAAAAAAGCGTCCAGACGCAGACGACACATAAATTGCCGGCATACGTGTGTGATGACAGGCGAACGAATGGATGAATGAATGGACGGACGCAGGGACGGAAGGACGAACGGAATGCAGACACACATATGAGGCCGTGTAACGGTGGCAGCAACAGCAACAGCAACAGCAACGGCAACAGCAACATGAGAGCCACACAGACGTTGACAAATTGATTGCATTCTTTTATTTTCTATGCACCACACGGCGTATGCTTTATATGCATGTGCCTGAGTCCTGGGGCGGCTGCTGCTCCTTTTAATATGGTTAGTTGCAGTTGATTGAGTTTTAAGTGCCGTTCTATAACAAACCTTTGCCTATTTCCTTCAATTACCAAGCAAAAACTAAAAACACAACAAATTGTTTTAGGGGCAAAGGTTTAAATTGAATCAAGTTAAGGAAAGGCAAAACTTTATTGGAAAAATATTAAATTGGTGGAATGAACCGTAATTGCCTTTGCTAGATTGTTATCTTTGAAATTTAAAAATATAAATCTATCTAGGGGAATGAAAAACCATTAAGAAATAATTTAAAGCCCCCGAACTTCCATTTGAGAAGGCCTCCCTATGTTTCTGACAGATACAAATAAGAAGAACCATTCAAAGCTTCTTTTTTGTATTTAATATATCATTAATAATTTATAAGTGAATGCACAAACGGCAGAACTCAAGGACTTCATTCAGCTGAATTCACAATTGAAAAGTTTTGAAGGAGGCGGAGTACTCAAGAAAAATCCGCTAAACTGTATGATTAATTCATTATTTATTTATGACATTTACAGATGGCGTGTGCAAAAATAGAAAGCGAATCCCCGATGAATATAGCCTCGAAAGGCCTTGTAGGTGTAAGTAGGGCTTCCAAGGCTTCCCAGAGAGTTTCGTCCTTGCACGCATCATCTGTCAGGGGGAGGACACCACCCCACCAGCCCCTTGTTCGTGTTAATGTTATGCAAGCAAGGCGAGAGCTCCTCCCAACACCCCACATAAATATGCATAGAAAATGCCTAAAAGTTAATTACCGTCAACATTCTGAGTGGCGGCTCTTCGGGGGAGAATGAGAGAGAAAAGTGGGTTGGGAGTGAAAAGAGGGGGCGTGTTCTATGGGCGTTGATTTTAATTTATGGCAGACAAACTTTTCCCCCCTCAAACACACACTCTTACACACCCACACACAGTGTGTTGGTAATTTAATATTCATGACCATGTTAAAATCAATGCAAAAGATGGAGACGAAGCTACTTCTGTGTGGCCTCTGGTCCTATGCCAATCTAATTAGCAATATTTTATTTTAACGACCAAAGTGCTAATTTTAATTGAAATTCCCTGCTTCCAGGGGGAAGGGAAGCTGTCTATCTTTATTATTTTATTCCTTCGTAGCCTCAGCTTCCTCTAACCGTATCGAGCATAAATCTCGGTTTACCCTTTTTTCCCCGCCGTCTGCCAATAATTACCCTCATCAAATTTTTCTGTGTACTTCAACTTTAAAGAGCAAAAAATTGTTGTTTTCCTTGTGCGGGTTTTGAAGGGAAACCCTTATGGGGGCATGTGAGGGTTTTCGGGGAAAAAAAGTGTTAAATTGAAAGTGTTTGGAGAGAAAGAAATTTGGTTTTTGAGATACTCTACAATGGGAGTTATTCAGGGTCGAATCTTTGGAATAAGGTCTTTGATAAAAATTCACACAAGAAGGCTTGGATAAGCAGAGGTTTTGGATAATGTCAAAAGAGTCGTCAGCGCTTTATTAAAAATTGAAGTGTAACTCAAAAAGAAATGCTAAAAGTATCCCTCCTTGAAAATATTTTTAATAAGTTGCAGAAACAAATAGTGATAATTATTTAAATATTTTTAGGATCCATTTTTTTATTAAAATAAGAATAAGCGCAAGAATTTTGATGTTCCATTCGAAATTACCGTCTCCAGTAGAGTATCTTCCAACTTCCAACTCCTTTATAAACATCTTCCCTTTCCATACATTTCCTTGCTCTTTTTTGTCAGTTCTTTCCTTAAATTCTCCGACACACATATTATTCAACACACACTCTCCCACACACACCCACATTTTGCCATTATGCCACTTGACATTTGCATTTCAAATGATTCTGCTTGTTGACTTTAATTAGCTGAGATTTGTTGCTGCTCCCCTTCTGGTCTTCCCTTCACTTTTCCTACACATGCTAATAGCTTTTCCCTTTCCCTGGCGAAGCAGGAGAAGAACCTTTGGCAGGTCCTTTTGCTAGTAATTGAACCGAAGGACTAAGCTATGTTATTTACCTTGTATTTGCATAGTTGCGAATTCCCCGAAACGAGCTGGAAAAGAGATGGAGAGAGTAAAAAAAAAACATTGGCAAATTCGCTGTCCCTTCCCCATCCCTTGCGGCGCTTTCCGCTTTGGTCGTGGAAAGTCTCATTACCAGAGCAACAACCACAACGAATCGATTTCCTGGGCAGGGTTTCCCTTCAGCCCCTTTGGCGGGCTCATACAGGTGGAAAATGCGCAAAAATTCATTGTGCAGAAAAAGTTTTTCCTTAAAAAAAAATGGAAACCCACCTCACCTGCCTTTGGCTGTTGCTTTCTGCTCTTTCTCCCAGCCACCGAGGGCGAGGAGGGGGCGTGTTTTGGGGGAAAAGTGTATTAAAATGTAAGGAAATGTTGTCTCACAGCTGTGCTCAGCTGCTCGGAAACAAACAAGGGGGAACCCCCAGACATCAAACCCCAAAACCCCCGTAAAAAAAAAAAACAGAAGCCCGGGGACTTGCCCCTTTCCCCAGCACCTTTTGTGGCTTGCTGCTCGGCCATAAAATGCTTTAAAATTAAGCATAAAATATTTAAATTCCAAATAAAATGAACATTGTTCGAGGACTTTAATGCGCAGCTAGAATTTGTTTATACTTTTTGCGTTTTTGCGTTTCTATTTAAATTTGCATTTTATTGCAATTTGTTTGATATTTGCCGCCGCTCGTTGTTCTTCTTCCTCTTCGACGGCAACATAAATTCTTGTTTTATTTTATGTTATTTTATGCATTTGCCTTTATTACCCAACCCCAAGCCATTTTGCTCTCCTTGAGAGTCAGCCAAAAGGTATATCTCCTGCCTGGCTGGGCTCCGTTTTTGTTCTGGCTCACCAAATGATAATTTATGCAAATGTCTGTAGTCGTAGTCCCGTGGAAAATCGCTGAGGGTTGCAACAAAAAAATAAGAAGGAAAGAGAAGAAAAAGCCTCCCAATCCATTTTCCATTTCCATTTTAGTTTGCTTTTCGGCTGCTGCTGCCGCCGCTCTTTGTGCTGACATGCTTTTGTCATTTATTTTGTTTATCTCCTTTGGCACTGTGCTTTTTTACATGTAACAAATTATTATTATGCTTTGGCCATTTTTAGCTGATCCAAGCGGGTTCCTCTTGGCCAGTAAATCAGGGCCAAAAGCAAAGGGTCTGCTGGCCGTTGAATAATGAGCTGCTTATCGAGAGGCCAAAAGGTATAACTCGGCTGGGTTTCTCAGAGTTAATGATATGACTTCATCTTGTGCGTGCTCATATTGTTTGCTGAAAGTAGGATATAAATAAAGCTTATATATCAGGTATATGTATACAGAACAGAACCTCTTTACACCTCATTTTCCTGCCTTGCTTCAAAGACCTTTTCACTTTCAAAAGAGAGCAAGCAGCCTCCATCAATGGCACTTTGCCAAATTCCTACATTAGTTTCGTTTACTTTTCAATTGCTTCGGCATTTCCCTTTTTCCCTCTCCTCCAATGATGCACATCTCTCTCTCAACTTGCTCCAAGTAGCCAATTGGCAACTACAAATTGAACATTTATTTTCCAGCTGCAGCTCAAAGGGATCGGGATCGGGGGTGGCGAAGGAGTATTTTACATGTAGACATGGCGCCCAAAGGACTCAAGTGGTCTGTAGGAACTTTCGAGGAGATCTGTGTTTGAGCAGCTAAAATAATAGAATTTTCCCCTAAATTTAGTCCAAGATGCCTTCGTCCATATGCAAATGTCTTAGACATGGGTGGCTGAGGACTATCGTCGTCATCGTTCTTGAAGTTTTTCCCTCATCTAGCGAGGAGATGGAGGACCCCAGGATATATACCGATCCCCGCTACCCATTTCTATTTGTTTATTTGTTTACTTTTTGCCATTTGCCTGCATGCCACTTTGTCATGGTCGTCTCCGTCGTCATTATTTCTTCGTTTTTTTACTCTCTCTCTCTTGAGCCATGAATATTTTCATATTTTCATGTTACCACTTTTGGTGGGGCTCCTGCCTGCAACCGCTTACTATGCCGGCTACTACCAAGCCTTATCCTGGCAATTGTGAGCCAAACTTTCGGCTGCTGTTGCTGCTCCTGCTCCTTTTCTAGCTTTCCCTTCTCAGGGGTCGCATGTGTAGGACCATGTTATTTAATAGGCTTTTGTGAGTGGAAAGACGAGCAGCAAATGCCTGAGAGTGCGGCACAGTGGGGAGATAATAACATTTATATATAAATAATATAATTTAAAATTTATTTATACATTTAAAATTTAATTAAATACAATACTTTAGGTTAGTAGCTAATATATTATATTCAATTTACATTATTTGTATTACAAAATTAATGGCAGATCTAATCTTTTATTTTTAAGATTTTTTTGATATTATAGAACTAAAAGAATTTAACATATATTTTTTATAAAAATCCCGGACTTACCACTGTCAAACAACGTCTTCTGTTTGCTCTCTCTCCCTTTCCCTTCCCTCTCCAAATATATTTCCATCTCACCCTCGATGTTTGTTTTGTCTGTCTGGCAAGGACTCTGCCTTTTTCGGAGTAGTCTACATGTGTTTGCCCGTTGTCGTTCTCTTGCAACCCTAAGGACCAACACAACCCCTACCGCAAGCGCTTTCCTTGGCTGCTTCCTTCCTATATATATATATATATATATATTCCTACCTAACCTATCCTTTGCTGCTGCTGTTTTGGTAATGCGTTCAGATTATTAAACATATTTTGCTGCTGCCTGACAAATGGCAGGACAAACTTTCAACTTGTCTGGCATTTTTCTAGGTATTTGCGCAATTAAAAGAAGCAAGTACTTTAAGTGTTCAATAAAATAAAAGGAAGTAAGGGGCTTGGGTTGCAATCGTAAGTAGGTCAGGCCATTAAAACGGGGCATGGAAACACCCCCGAAAGGGAGAGATTTATGTGGCTGTTCTTGGGGCGAGGGGTAGATCCTATGTGGTTTCCGTTGCAGCTCCTTGTTTAATCGTTAAAGCAAGCCATGGTTTCTGCTGGCAGTTAAAGGTTCCTTCTCATAAAGGGGGAAGCACACGCACTCGGTAACTGAGGAGCCACCTGCCAGGCAAACACACACTCCGGTTAACTTAACTCTCGACTCCCTAGACTCTCGCTTTCGGAACGAAGAAGAAGTTGCTGCTAAATGCTTTCTGATTGTTATTTTTCGTGTTTCCTCGCCCGCACGACTTTCCTCTCCTCGCTTTTCCGATGTTTCTGCGAAATTACAATTATTACACGGTCCTCCCACCCGGAGTTTTTCACTTCCTCTTGCAGTTTACTGCTGCTTCTTGGGTTCTCAGACCCAGCTGCTTCCCCTAAACTTTGCTTTTTGCCGGCTCCCAATGCAAAATCTGGTAATGTAGGCGTGTTTAACACAATCTTAAGTTGTTCGTAATGACTTTGCGGCGTATTTGGACGGGTAGGAGGTGGTTGATATGGGACCGGAGGCTTACTCCAGCTCCTCTTAAAGCTGTGGTCGCCTCCAAGTAGGATTTAATGAAAAAAGTTTGACACTTGATAAGGACAACTCCAAGGAGACAACAAATGGGGAAGATGGTGTTAAGAAGGAACAGAAATTTAAAGTTGGAAGAAAATTACTTAAATAGTTAAAAGCTCCTTTTATGGTTTCTTATTTTTAAAAATTAGCTTCCTAGCTTGCTGATATTTTTTAATCATTCAGCTTACATACTCCTCCAAATTTCAACAAATATTCAGTCGGAGTTCAGCAGTTGTAGCGTCATTCCCCTTTTCAACAAATTAATTTTTTTCTAAACCTATTGCCATGGAGGATGACCTGGAGTTCCTTATCAACGCCTTGTCGGTGCCAAACACTCTGCTGACGGAGCCCTACGACGAGGGGCAGCTGCTGGAAATGCGCGACTCCTTCAAAACTCTTCAGAAACTTTTGCGCCGAAATCCCATGACCTTGGAGGCCAGTCTGCCCACCACTCCGCGGTCCAAGGCCGGCGGAGGCACTGCCAGGCGCCAGGAGCAGCGGGCCCTGTCCTCGATGCTGGCCCTTGTGGGCGGTGACTATGAACAAGCCAGCACGGGCTGGAAGTCGGCGGATAGTGGCACAAGGTCTTCGCCGATTGTCTTGGAATGTGGCCTGCAGGCCGCTGATCTGGATACCCGTTTGAGTAACACCTCCTTGGACTTGAGCGAGGATGGAGACATGGCCCTGGTGCCATATAGTCGGCTTCATAACGACAAAAGTGATTCGGAGACCACGCTCACCGGCATGTCCTTTACCAGCTCCTCGATATCGATTAGCTTTCCCGTCCATCTGGTGTGGGACAACAAGGAGTACCACAAGGAGAGCACAGACAGCGAGACCACCTTGAAGCCGGACGGGCAGAGGTTTATTTCCAAGAACTTACCTGGAAATTCCAAAGATTTAAAATTATGCAGCTCTGCTTAGTTGTATTTAATGCATTAATCAAAATTATCAAATTGTGAGAGGGAACATACTTTTTTTTATTAAAAAAATCAAATGATTATATTTAAAATGTTTTCCTGCGTGTCATTAAAATAGTCAAGTGGAGATAGGTTACTTTTTTTATGATTTTAAAATGCGTTGCGTTAAGCTTTTCCTTCAAGAGCAACCCCTTTAGCATGAAGAGCCTCTCTCTGCGCTTCTCATGAAGTGCACCTCAGATAGTAACTCGAGATCAAGGATCAACCCCATCAAATTATAACGCATGACCTGACCCCAGACACAGTTTTAATGAGTGGACATGCCAGGCATGTAAATGTAGCCCCGTGCTTAACCAATACTTGCTGTAAAAGCGATTAAAACGGAAATTTAATTGAAATGCGCACATTTGCGTAGGCATTTGCCCATTTCCGTTTGACTGGACAAAACCACTCGCAGATACCGAAATACTCACTCTCATGGATCGTACCTCTCACTATATACACGAGATATGGAGATATGGAATGCCATGCCGAATGTTTATCTACAAACAGCCGGCGGTCATTTTGGCGAGAATTTTGCGTGCAAATCCTGTGTCTGCTATTTTTAGTCCTGGCAATTCGTGAGCTATATATTTTTGAGCTGCTCTCTCTCTCTCTGTGTGTGTGTAACTTCAATATTTTCCGGTGTTGTTTGCGTGCGTGTTGCAATTTCCTCGCACAGCCGAAAAATCTAATTTAATTTCGTATGAAATTTGCTGCCTATTCCCGCCTTTTGCCCATTTCCAATCTCCATTTCTATTGAAATGTTCGTCTGGGACTGTGGTCTAAACAGGTGAGGCCTTCGAGCAATTTGCTTTCGCTTTTCCTGCTTTTGATTTTCCCATTTTGAGTGTTCGTTTGTGTTTGAAATGGAGTTTTGTGGGTGTTTCTCTGCCTTCCTGACTGCCCCTCTGACTGCTCTTTTGTCAAATTTGGTTTGGGCTCACACACTCGTCGTCGTCTGAGAATATGGCCATTTATTGTTATGCATATTAAGCGCTGGCATGTACGGAATGGAATGCCAGGAAAGGAGGCATGGCGTCGGCAAATGCAATAAAAATGTTGTATGCCAGCAATTAGTTTAATGGTCGATCGAAGGGATGGATAGGAATGCAGGCTACAAGGGTGCAGGTTCACAAAGAGCCGTGGTTTTCTTTGGTTTGCATTCTGTGCAATATATATTTCCATTGATTAAGAAACATAAAACATTGCTTTCTGTTTTTATTTTTACTTTCTCTAAATGTTCTTCCTCTTTTCATGGCTGTTTTCATGGCAGTTTTCATTCACTTTTCCAGACGCCATATATCTCGCCTTTCAGCGCTTTTCATTGAGTTTCCCGTCTGCCAAGAGGGTTCTCTTGCCTCTGTCTCAGTCTCAGTCTCGCTCTTGTGGGGCATGTAATTGCAAATCCAATTAATTTACGAACTAGTCACAGCAAATGTGCTACTAAGTAAGACATAAATAGCACAAGCCCCACACTCAGACTCTGAGTCGGAGTGAGTTTTCCAGAATTTAAAGTGTGTCTCGTGTGGATTTTCCCGGCTCTGGCAAGGAGAGTTCTTCGAGCATTTGACGCCGTTCAAGGAGTGTGCTCAGGTTGACAAATGCACAACAATTAAGTGAGCAAGAAGCAGTAGTTCCTGGGAAATTTATGCTGACAAAGATGATGCCCGGGGGCTGCCATGGAAATTGAAAACTTGGCGAGTCCTCACGCTCGGATCACACCTTTCCCCGGATCATTTCGGGTAGATGAACATCCATTTCGCTTTAATGCTTCCGTGGCGAGCATTAGGAACAAAAAAAAATGTAAACTGGGGAACCTGAGGAAGAGAAATTATGCTAATAAATCGCTGCGACACGTGTCGTTGTACTCTCGTTACAGGGGACTTCCCCTGCTCCCCTCCTAATGGACATGCGCCACGAAATATGCACTGAGTATTTTTAACAAAAAAGCAGCCACATTGTTGCACTGAACTGGATTATTATGAACTCGGGCACTCGGCACTCGACACTGGGCACTCCTGCACGTGGTGTTTACACATCATTTACATAAAACGGGCAACAACTTTTTGCAATTTCTTAACGAACAGCCAAAGGAAAGCCGCCATTCCACCGACAAAGTTGTTAATTATACTTGACTGGACGACAGAGTCCTGGAAATAAATACACACACAAAAAAAAAGGTACCCGGCTCGGTACCTTGCTCACTCAGCCTTTGATAATGAAAGGGAGGCGGAGGCGGAGACGGAGGCCAGAGCCTCGGGGTTTGGGATTCTCCAGGACCTGCCCGCTTGTGACGTGCTGGAAGAAACCATTAATCACAGCTGCACGGCAGCCTTACATATATATACTATATACAAGTTGTATTTCCATTCCGTTTCATTTTTTATTCCTTATCCTTGTAGCGGGGGTTCCTTTAACGACTCCGAACTGGGAGGTTGTTTTCCTGCTCAGTCGCGTGCACTACATTGGGCCAGGACAAGCGCAGATTAAACAATTTAAGGGAGCGAGTGGAAAAAAACTGTCCAATGCCTAATTGTAGTAATTAATGAGTTTAGTTTACGGTCCTCCGATGAGCGAAATTATGCGATGATTAATAGCGATAAATAGGGACAAGTTTCGATGTAAAAGGTGAGCAGATCTGGATAGGGGTTGAGGAATAATTAATTAAATAATTTCGGGGTGGTGAAAGTATATTTAACAAAGCTGATACTTCCGGAAAAACTTATTTATAGAAGTTCAATAAGTTTGAATTTTAAATTATAAATGAATTGAGCAACACATCTATTATAAAATTGTAAGAAAATAGTAATAACTAATACTAGAATACTGTTAAAAAAATAAACCAACAATATCTTGTATTAAAGAAATCATTATACAAGTATTTTAAATTGTTTTTAAACTAGTTTTCTTACTAAAATAGTTTCACAAATAATTTATTCATTAAAAAAATACCCTTTTAAATGTTGTTCATTCATAAATTTGACAAAATCATCGAAAAAACATCTTCAAAACAACTCAAAACTCACTCCAACAGGAGAACAATCTGAGATCCTTTGACCTGTCCGACTCTCAGCTAACTGAAAAGGTGCAATCCAAAAATGTAATTACATGCCCCAACGAATCGTAAGCAAGGCCCAGATAATGCCCAGTTGGAGAGACAACAAACAAATATTTTTAATAAGTGGAAATCCAAAAGGCCGAAGGGTGCACGTGTAGTCCCGGCAACCTTTGGGTTGTTCGTTTGGCGTTTTCCAGACATTGCAATAAAACGTATGGCTGAGCAATTGTGCTCCGGACGAGTAATTTATAAATACTCGTCCCGCTAAACAGAAAATCCTTTATTTTCCAGCGATGAAGCTGCTGCTGCTGCTGCTGCTGCTGATGCTACTGCTGCGAGAGAAACTAATTTCCCGGACAAACATGAAACGGCCCGGCTGCATCCCCCTGCAACCCCCTGATAAACACACACCCCCTCGGAAAAGGTGTGCGAGTGTGTTCGAGTCCGTGGATCGCTTTTAATTCCCTTTTCCGTCTGGCTTCCTCGGCGGGATTTTCGGTGGTTGCTGCGTTACGACTTTTCCCCGTCGCGAAAGTCGCTTTTTTTCCCATCCGACCTGGACGCTTAGTTAATTTCCACTGCAACGTTGCATTCAAAATTAAATCCTCAACGGACTATTTGTCATTTTTGACAGTTCAAACTGGAGGGGAGAGGGAAAAGTATTGCGACTCTGGTGCAAAAATTGCGGCTTATGGTGGCACATTTATTTTCCTCCTTTGTCCTTTGTCCCTTAAACTTATATTCCCTGAGCAGCGTCGCAACTTCTGTTGTCAACGCGATCTGCTGCGATGTTGTTTGTAATTAGAGCTATCAGGAAATATTGAAGTTGTGCTTCTGGGGGGATTTTTCCGGAAGTTTTCAAGTTAAATTTGAGATGGGAAAAGGAAAGTGGAAGTTTGCCATTTAATAAAGCGGAAAATAAAGCATGTTTGGTGAGACTTAGCTTTCTTTGATGTCTTACATATTCTGAGATAAGTTTAAATAAGATATGTTTATTATACATAAAACTTTATAAAAGTAATTACAAAAATATTTACAGAGATATTAAAGTTTGAAGAAGATTTCTGGATCATATTCAGAGATAACTCTCTATAAAATATTTTGTTTACGATATTTATGCTTTCTTATTATTTATATTTCATATTTAAACCTACTCCGTGCAATTCCCTTAAAGTTAACCCAGGTTAGACCTCGACTTTAAATCCCACAACCTCTTTCCAAACTTTTCCCATTCACATAAATCTTCAGCTAATCTGCTTAACTTCCAAATATTTGCTCGCAAATCTGCTCACATCACCGCATTTTGGCAGAAACAAAATGCTCTTCCCGAATGAATATCCCCCGAGGGCAGTCAGAGATTAAAATCAAATCATCTCGTAAATTGCCACAACTCTTTTTCAAAGCCTGCACCAAGGATATTAACGCCTTAGTCCGCTTAATGTGACCCCTTCTCCTAGGAAATCATAAATCATGAAATATAATAGACCAGCGGCGGGCGGATAACGAAATTGAAAACGAAAAATTTGCATTCAAAGAGCGCACACATGACGAGATTCGCCTTTAAGTACATAACAATCAAAAAAGATGGTTTTATTGAGGGCCGGATGAAGGGTTCTTCCCGGGATTATGAAAGGAGTCCTGGCAACAGTTGCGAATCGAATCGAACGGGAGCCACAAATGCCATTCATTCCATTGTCCGAAGGCCTCTCCGGAGGGGGTTGACGTCAAATGCGCCCCATTAAAAAGTTTTGTCAAGTTAAATTACCAAAAATTGCAAATTGCTTGGATTAAACACGACGGCGAACAGGGACAAGGACATGGCCACTTTCACTTCCTGCTGCTCCTGCTGCTGCTGCCGCTGCTGCTGGCCATTGTGTGGCCAAAGGATTTCATACACTCAATATAATTAAGGGTTCGAGCCTCTGGCCAGAGTTCTCAGCAGTCCCTGAGCCTGCTCCTCGCCGGCAGGAAACTTTGTGTGTCCTGGCAACAATTTTGGCTGCCATTGTGCGGCCGGAGTTGCTGGCCAGAGAATTTGTCGCCGGGCCTTCTGAATTGTATGTTAAATTAAATTTTACCACAGAGACCAGTCTGGCCAAGTCATTGAGTCCTTCTACTCCTCCTCCTTCCTCTGGCCAGTGGCCTGCCTGGTAGCTCCTGTGGCTTGGTGGGATTGCCTGGCCGGTCGGCTTGTGGCATTAAGTTGTCTGTTTGTTGAGCTTGACAGATTTTTCATTTGCTTTGGTTTGGGAGAGGGCAGTTTGTGTGTGCTCCAGGTCATAGATAGGCATATGGACTTAATAGTCTATAATTTCAGCCTCCTTTTGCAAACAAAAATATGTTGACTTCAAGTTGGTTTGGAAATATTTCTATGATTTTGATTTAAAGTTTAATTTGAAGAGGAAATAACTCATGCTTATGAATTGAAGAAACAAGTTTGAGCTGAAGGTGTATCATGTTGATTGTATCTTCTTTGCTAAATTATATTTGGAACTTACACTTCCTTAAATCTTTTATAAAATAAACCCTGATTACAACTTAAATTTTAATTAAATTCAATTTCTTTTTTACTTTCATTACAGGTAATGTCTCCGATGATTGTCTCTGTTATGCCAAACCGTAAAAAATAAATGCGTAAGTTTAAGCTAAATTGTCTGTGGCAATCAGCGGGCTGCTGTTCCTATAAATCAATAAAACAATGACAAGAGGACCATCCTGCGTAGACCTAATTCCATGGGCTGAAAGTGCTCTGCCATATATCACTTGACTGTGTCTTCGGCTGATTGTCATCGTGCCCTCCTTGCGTATACGTATTACGAGGAGCACTCCCGCCAGGGCACTTACTATACTTACTATAGTTGCGTTTGCGGAATTGATGTCGGTGAGTCCGGAGTGCGGAGTGCGGTTGCCACGGGAATAGGAGGCGGCGTGGCGTTTCCACTTAATAGGCGCACATGAGACTCCCGACACATAAAAACCAATTTCGCGTAAGTGATAAAAATGCAATGAGCCCTCGCATTCGCATTCGTATTCGGATCCAAGTCCCACACGAGATACTGATTGCGATTGGAAGGGGGATATAGATGGGGATGGGGATTGGGTGTGGGGATGATCATTGCGATGATGACAATCGTCAGCTGGTGACGCAGACGCCTATGAATTAAATTTACGATGGCACAGAAGTAGTTTTGACACATATATCTTAAAGAACATCGTGGCGCCATAAAAATCTGTGGCCAGCCTTAAATGGGAAGCAATTTCGGAGGGGGGACGCAAGGCAAAGAATACAGCCTGTTTTTCCTTTTAATTGTTTAATTCGTCTGCCGACATGAGAAAGGAACAAGCATTTTATGATTGCCACTAGAGATGGTAGTTAGTTGGGGTTCTTCGGAAAAATTAAATGGGAAGAAGTAGTAGCAGTTGAGCAGTTTTTATTATAATCATTTACATAACTTGTTTTCAAGCATTGTTATATTTTTTGGCATTAAATTTTATTGATTTAATTTTTGGGATATATATTTGTGATTTAATGAACATTTTCTACCTTTTTTTTTGGGGAATTAAATAAGTCATTTAACTACAATTGTCTTACAATTCTTACCTGGTTTAAATGAGAATGTTCATAATTACTAAAATATCAAAGAAAGCCTTATTTTTTTATTAAGTTATATATAATTGTTGATTAATTATGTAAAACATAAAATTGTATGAACGTTATTTTATCTGTATGACAAGTAATCTTCCTTTTTTTATATTTGTTTTCCTATTAAGTAAAGAAACACTCACTCAATGTGGTTATAAACTATATGTCCCCTTAAAATAATATTGTTTCCAAATTGAATTAGAAATATCGCTTACTCCCCTGCTATATATTTTCTTGATCGCTCGATTTTATGGTGGCTTGTCGTGAGTATCACGCTGTCATGTCTAGAAATGCTTCGCTTTTCCATCTCATGCAGCTTTCAATCATCGTCAATTTCACATAAAAGTGTCGCCCACACGACGCAACTTGCAGACGTCTTCCGCCACCATTGGCTGTTGGTTCCTCCAGAGCTCTTCGGGCCAGACCCTCATCCCAATCCCTCCACCTCTCCCAGTCCCAGTCTCTGTCGTTGGCGACATAATGACGAGATCATATCGACAACAGGGAGTCGGGAGTCGGAGTCGAAGTCGCAGTCGTGGCATTTTATTTTCTGCTGCTCGCTGGCTTTTGTGTAATCGTGAGAGCCTTGTGATTGTCATTGCGACGCCTCGCCTGTCGTCTGTTGTGCACTTTTCAAGTTCAATTTCAATTTCAAGTCCAACTCTAGCTCCTGCTCCTCTCCTCTAGTTGCAAATCAATCTGGTGGACAGTCAGTCACTCCGTCAGTCAGTTAGTCTGTTAGCCAGTTGGACTTGGCAAATGACCGGCAGCAGCAACAGCAACTCGTTTTATAGTGCTGCAGCAGCGCCGCCTGTCATATTTCCTGTCTGCAAAGTGTCGAGCGAAAGTTTTATGGCCTTTTGATAGTTCCCATTGATAAAGCCAGCCTTCCAGCAGCAGGAGTTTATATTACAGGAAATCTCACGTTAGCCCAGCCAAGTTTTCACAATGATTTGTGTGCAAGGTAATTATGTTTTTAGTTAGGAGAATGTTCAGTGTTAATATCTGACTATTGAAAAGTTATTAAGACTTTGCAGAGTTTATAAAAAAATACAGCCTAATATGTTGAAAAGTTTTGAAATATTATTGAGTACTAATTTGAGGATAATATATCAAATGTAGAACTATAATTTAAATTTAAATTTAAAATGCTTTCAATTAAAATACCAAAGAGAAAAGTACAAACAAAAACCCGTAGCTAAAAGTCAGTTTCATTGATTAAAACAAACTAAACTTGCATAAGTAAATAAGCTGCCACAAAGAACATTCGATTTATTGGCAATATCTTCCTTCTCCTCCTCCTCATCAAACATTGTGCAATCCTCGCCAGCCTCGGGCTGCTGACAACTGTCAGCAAATTCCCGGCTAACATGACCCCGTCGTAACAACTATAGTTACCGGGGACATGGCCCAACCCCCCAATTGAAGGCGATTTTCCTAGGCGTTGCCAATTCTGCAATCGATAGAGCTTTACAGCGAAATTGACACATTTGTTGGGAATGTGGAAATGTTGAAATAAATTCGGGGATACTACGACAAGTACTTTTTTAGCCCGCGGCAAAGGGGGGCGTGGCTGGGGCATAATTGAAATTGACATATTTCATTGTCGAGCCCGTGCTGCCATCGAAATTGCCAAAGTAAATTTTCAATTTTCATCAAATTTATTCCCGGGGAGCGAGAGGGGGAGAAAGCTTCGCATTGATTTGCTTTGATTTCGATGGGACTCGGATTTTGATTTCCATTTCAACGCCCGCTGACAGCGGTGCCTTTGCCTTTCGGCCTTTATTTACCATTTGCCTTTGTTGTAAGCCGCCGCAGGGGGTGGCATGGAATGGGTGGGGTTGTGTGAGGAGCTTAGGCCTTCAGCTTTGTCTGTCTGTTGCCAAGCGCCAGCCACGAGTGTCCGGCCGAGTGCCCACTTTTTTTTCCCAGCCTCACATCCTGAACAAAAACGCCAGAGATTTTTGGCGGCTTTGAACGGATTATCCGCTTGGGGGAGAGCGATTTCCACTCACAGCGATGATGACAGTCCTTATTGGGAAATCTGGCCAAGTTTAAAGATTTTCCAAGGCGGAAGAAGGTTTGAGATAAGTGAAGGAAGCTTTAACTATAGCTTCAACTATAACAATTATCAATTTACTTTACTTTGTATATTAAGTAACATTTTAAGGAATCCTTTCACTCTGATAAATGACTTCTGTAGGGATCAGTATTAATTGAGAAAGATCTGGAAATTAAATATAGATTCTCCCACAATAAAACCTTAAATTTTTAAGGTAACTTAAACAATGCCATCACGATATTCCACTCCTTTTGTTCACTTCACTGCTCTACATTTTCCCCAACTGCTGCGACCCCAAAAAATTCCACTCTCGTGCCCCCTCTGACAGTCCATAAATTACGAACCGAAAGGAAGCTGAATTACAATAGAAAGCCAGGTAGTATTTGGGTCAATTTTTTATTGTCTTTGCTGTTGGGTGAGCTGGGTTCTTTTTTTTTTTATTTCGTCATGCAAAACAGAAGTGGCACAAATTAAAGCTGGGAGCTGGACAACGATATATATATGTGCTATTGCGACCGGCCCGGAAAGAAGCTGCCAACGAGATTCAGCCGCACTTCAAGATGCAAAGCAAGAGGTGCACATAATGAACGCAAGGAATCAAGTGCCTTCGTTCGTTATTCTTCCCGGCCGGGATATGTCCTGGTTTTGGTTCTGATATCTGAAATCTGAAATTTGAGATCTGAAATCGCTAGCCCAGAGTGGCCAGAGCCGCAGGATCCTCGCTGGAGACTGTCGGCTGGGACTCCGCCGCGGAGTCCTTCGCGTGTGTGTTGTTCGTGTCTCGATATCCGTGTTTTCGCTTGAAGGAAGTGTAGTCGGAGTAGAGCTGCTGGGCCTCGCTATTGAATTTGTCCCTCATGGCGGCTTTGAGCTGCTTGAGCAGCCCCAAGCGGTACGTGTAGTTCTCTTTAAGGATCTGCACCTTTTGCTTGTACAGCTTCTTCGCAGTGCGCTTTCGAGCGGACGCGTCCTTGGACTCTGAAGTGGATGATTTGTCATACAATAATCTATGGGAACGGGTATAGTTAATGTATGAAATATTTCTTTTTAATATTAATCTTACTTAAAAGCGGACAGAGAAGAGACCAGACTGACTTCCGCAAGTAAAGACCTCCAGTTTTTCCTTCTCTCTTCTTCGAGTTGAATTTCCTTGGCGCTGTCCTTCCTAAATGATTCCATCCGCTCACTTTCCGCAAGTTTTTCTTCTGGCTTCGTTGCTGGAGCTTCCTTGATCACCAGCTTTTTCGACTTGGTTTTCTTGTCCTTTTTATTTTCTTGAACAGCTTCGGACTTTTTCTGTTTGGCGTCCTTGCCCTTCTTCTTGGAATCCTTTTGTTCTTGATCTGCTTCCGTCTTTCCGTTCACCTGAGGATCTTCGATTGGCGGCTTCGTTGTTCTTGTCGTCTGATGATCCTTCGTCTTTGAATTGCTCGTCTCATTCTTCTCAATCTTTGCTGCAATTGAATACTTGGCTTCGTTTTGCTTCTTCTCAATCTTTGCTGCAGTTGAGTCCTTTGCTTCATTTTGCTTCTTCTCAATCTTTGCTGCAATTGAATCCTTGGCTTCGTTCTGCTTCTGATCCTGCGCCTGACTCTTCAGAGATGTATCTGTGGGGTTTTCCTTGGAATTGGTTTCTTCTATTTGGGGTTTATTGTGGTTTTGCTCCATGTTGGGGGTTTTAACTGTTGCTGTTTCATTATTTAACTTTTTTTCTTGGTTGATTGGGTTTGGGACAGCTGCCGGAGTGATCGGTTTTTTGGCTTCTGGCTCTCTCTCGGCACTAGGGATTCCCTCCTTTTTGGGAACCTCATCTGGATCTGACGGTTTGTAGGAAAACGATTCTTTGATTTCACTAGATGCACTTGGTGCTTTCACCTTGTCTGCTGGCAAATTTTCGTGATTTTCTATAATTTTGGACTCCTCCATTTTGCAAGACGAAATTTATACTGTAGTTCTATGTTCACAAAAAGTTGACCCGTTTTGATTCACATTACATTTTGGACTGACTGACTGACTGGGAGTGGGACGACGTTGTTTGGCAGTTTGGAGATAAGTTCAAAGGCCAATCTGACCCCTCGGAGGGAACTGAAACAAAAGGCCTTCTGTGTGGCAATCTTCAAAGCCAGGCCAACTTTGTTCGCTGCCCCGAAGCGTTTGGGATACGAAAAGTTTCCCCCTTCCCTGCCCGTTGGCCCCTAGGTATTCCATAAAAATAAAGGACCCAGAAAACATAAACATAAACAAAGCCGAAGAAGGCAACAAACAGCATTCTTATCGCCTTCATTTATTATGCAAAGTTTGCCAGCCGCTGAAAATTTTCCAACTGCATGCGAAGAGGTCCTGAAACCCCATGATTCCATGACCCAACAGGAGTTTTGACCTGGGATCAGGGTTAATTAAGGAACACATTCATCAAATTGCCACGCAACACGAGGCCAGAGCATGCAATTCCATAGGAAATATTTTAAAGTTTTCCTTAATTTGTTACGTGTAATTTGGAGTACAAGAATTTTGCACAATTTTAAATGAAGGTTTTAATCATAGAAAATACAAATAAATTGTTTAAAGTTAAAGGAAAAGGTAGGAATTTCCCTGGCTCGCGGGATTTTCATTTTTGACAGCCGGAGTTGTGGCTGTAAAATTTTAATAAGATTTTTCTTTGGGGTAACGGCTGTTCCTATATATAAACTCGAACCCAACTGCCACACTTGCTGCCTCCTTCCAGCTCTCGTCTCTCTATAATGCAACATTTGCGCAGCAAGTACCATTTTTTCGGTGGTATAGAAATGGGTTTTGTGTCTAGACAACGCAGAGGCAGAGGCAGAGGCAGAGGATTTTCGGTGCTTCCCCGGCTGATGCGGCAGTTTGGCCCCACGTAGCCGTCTGGAGCGCTTCTCTCTCTGTGTGTTGTGTGTGTGCTCTGAGATTTGGAGTAGAGTCAGCGGGCCTCAGGAACATGGTCTGCATGGCTAATAAGCCTCTGCACATGACCAAAACTGGAAAGCCGTTGAATAATCGAATAGCAAAGGGGTATAGTTTCCTATTCCGAAATAATCGCTTCATATATATGTCTGTATATTTTCACGAGCTCCGCCACACTAACCGCATTCGAGGAGGAGCTGCTCCCTGCTTCCTGCTGGATCAATGGGAATCAATGAATGTGCCAATGAACTCGTCAATGAACTCGTTATCAACGCTCACTGGCGGCTAATAGAGCGCCAGTTTTCCACAGTTTTCCTCGGTTTCCCAACGACACGCGAGCACGCGAGTTTTGGAGTTTCGAAAAGCAGCCACGCCTCCCCATGTTGGGCGCTGCCCCCGAAATTATTACAATTATTATTATTATTATTTTCCTTGCGCTGTGCTTATGCATATTCTGGGTCACGCACGATGCGGCAAACTGTCAGCCGGAAACGGAATTGATTATCGGCGCAACCGAATCCGGCTTTTAGCCGATCCCACCCCCTGGCCATGTTCCATTTTCCTCATATCCCGGAACGGCTTCTATAGGACTATATAGTAGGACTCATGCCCTGGTCCTCCCAGTGGTTTTTCAACGTATCTGTTTGCGTGCCTTGTTGTCGTTTGGCTCGTTGTGTATTCCGAATTCGGTGGCATTTAATGACTTAATTTGCCGGCTCCTCGTTTAACGGTAACAGAGGAAAATGCACGAGAAAAGTCCTTAACAAAATAGGGGAATGTTTGTTGAGAGAGAAGTTAAATGTTATACTTCGAATTCAGATATAGCAGAAAGTCTTTAAAAATACTAACAACTAAGAAATGTGTGGCATAAAATAGTTTTTAAACTTATTTGTATAATTCTATAAATAATTTATTAGAATAATATTTGTATAATCTGGGTTGGCCAGACTCTATACTTTACTTCCTATTGTCATGTCCCAGTTCTGTCCCATTTAGTTTTCAAAATTCTTCAAAATTGTAACGTAAACTCTTGACTCAACTAATACAATTATTTTTCACCGGAATGTCAGACAAAATGGCGTAAGTTAAAATCCAAATCTCAAGGTCTAGAGTTGAGCTATGCTTAGATCTTAATGAGTATCCAAGTTGCTTTAACTTTGATGCTATTCATAACCATCTCTGCATCCTTTTTGGACCTATATCTTCCTTTAGATCAACATCTCGTGGTCAGCGTCAACCTGGTTTGCAGTTCAGCACCGCCGCCGGTACACCGGAAACCAGGCAAAAGATGCTTCTCTATAGACGCTTGCTAAGTCGAGAGCTGAACAAGGAGGTGAGGGATGCCCAAAAGGTTCTCCGGGAAAGAAATAAAATGCTTCAAGAGCAGGACGTGGGCCGCTTTCCAAGATCTTAAGTAGATATTTAGACCACCTTTAGTTGTAGCAGAGTTTACGTTTCCGCATTGATATTCCTTATACAAGAAATTTCGTTATTTTTTGGCACAAAACCTTATATTTTCACTCTTAGTCATCTTTCGAGAGCCCTCAGATACCAAATAATATAAAATAACAAATATATGCCTTTATTAATGGCCAAGCTGCGCATAAAAGGGATGTTGAATCGAACGAATATTTAATTACCATGGCAGTCCATTCACGGGAACACTACGAAAACAATTTGGTTTAGCCAGTGCACTTTTTGCGGTTTCAACAGTTTATAATAAAGTGTTTGCCAGACACACAAAACAATGTAAATAAATAACAGCAGGGCATGGAGAGGAGGAAGCATCCTGCGGAGCTTGGAGCTGGCAGGATCCATCCCCTTGGTGGAAAAAGATAAACACAATAAAAAACAAACGGTGGAAAGTGGCGCAGAGGCTTTTAATTGCCATCAGACGCCAACTGTTACCATTTGTGAACTCAGTCAACTTTTATTTATTTATGTAAATTTGTTTTGCCTTTTTCGGAATGCAAAATATTTGTCGCAAAATTGACAGCAAAGCCAGCAGCAGCACAACAGCAGCAGCAAAGAGTCGAAACTTTGTCCAAACTGATGGCTAAAAAAACAAAATTGAAATTGTTTTGACAATTGGCGCAGCATCAGTGTGTAAAAATTGCAATGGAAAAATATTAGAAAAGCCATTTCCGATGGCTCATGGCCTTACTAATTGGCCAGCGACCGCAGAGAGACCTCTAGAGGGACAGAAAAATAAAGACAGTGGGCCAACACTTAATATGACAATTGTTTTGGGAGCAGGAGCAGAAATATTTATTACGTGACAAGGACTTGATCTCGCAAGGGAATTCAACGAAATAATTGTCGGATTAACACAGTTAGGTTACTAAAATTTCTAAAATATATATCAACTTTAGCGGCGTATCGAGAACATCTTGAAACTGTTAACGGGCAGAGGTTCATTTTCGGAGAAGACTGCCTTCTCAATAGAGGAACGGGGACTGCCCTTGTACTTAAGCCAGTTTTTCCTAATAGAAAGTAATTAAATTAATACGTTAAGTTTTATTAAAAAGTTTGTAAAGATACTCACATATCTGTGATTTGCTCTAGAGGTCCTTCCATCATGCCCTGGACAGTTCCGCGACTTGTATTCATGCACCAGCCAGTTAGACCCAACTCTTTGGCTTGTTTTTGAGTGTGCTTTTGTTAGGAAATAAATCTTTAGTTAGCTTATAAAATTTATAAAAAATAAATAAGAGCTTACCTTGCGAAAGTATACTCCCTGCACAACTCCAAACACCTCAAATTGGCAACTAAAAATTTGTTTTTTTTGCCTCAATGGGTTTTTCAATAGGTTTTGGAGAAGATTCCACTGCTTTGGGTGCAACTGATTTGGATTTCTTAATTTTGCTATTCATTGTAAGACTTTTTCTTTTCTCTTTTTAAAACATGAAATATTTTCGGCAACTAACTGAAGGTAATGAAGGAATTTTCAAAGCTATAATAATACTTTAAAATCGTTTCTTTGTTATACAAAGTCTCCTTAGATTTCCCTCCTGAAAACATTTAAATTCTGGCAACAGTTACCAGTTATTCTTTATGCTTTTTCCCCTTAAAATGAACAACAATTTTTCACGGTAATTTGGCAGCGCGGATTCTTCATCGCATCACCTTGTCTGAGGAGCAGAGCGAAGAAGAAGCCCTTGCACTTCTGCTTTTACCACTTCCGGTTCGTTAAGTTTAACGGCTGGCCAAGGCAAGGACTCCACACTTCGTCCTGCGAAGCGGGAAAAATCGGCAAAGGTGGCCAAAGGGAAGCGGATGACGCACAGTTGTGAGGTTTTGAGTGTTCGGTGCCCCGAGTTCGGTGGAAACTTCAATAAAACGTTTGACGCCGGAGGCGAACTGACATTTTCCATTAAGTGCAGACAGCTACCGGGAGAACAGAACAGAACACAAAAAAAATGGAAACAGCAGCCGAAATGCCAGCAGCTCATTTGCCGCAAGGACGAAGGACGGGGGGTAAACTTTTATATTCCTGAGAGTTTTGTGGTGTAGTCACGTGTTGGCCGTTGCTTTTGTGGACTGTTGATTATGATGATGCCCTCGGTGGCTCCTAATGCGGCCCAGTCACGGCCTGTGCGGGGAACTATCCCAGGATCCGAGGATCCGAGCAGCCAAGGATCCGAGTAATTGAAGCTGACCAAGTTCCAAGTCCTCGGCCGCCATCAAAGTGCCATCAACAGGACCTCAAGGAGGCTGCCTGCCCTTCTCCTATCTCCCTTTCTTTATCAGTTGCACTAACTTTTGCTACAATAACATTTATTTTGAAAATATTCTAACGCTTTTCTTTCTTCTCCTCCTGTCAGCCGCTCTTTGGGGACGTTTCTGAGGAGTAAAGTAATCAGAAAATATTTTGTCAGCTTCAGTTGCAGGAGCAGGAGCAGGAGCAGGCGATGGCGATGGCGAAAACTTTGCAATCGCCACTTAAAGTCCTCCAGCCGAAAAGTTGAAATTGAAGAGCGGCACTTAAAACACCGCCAAGCGACGAACTTTAGCTCAAATATTGGATTAGCAAATTGACGTTTATGCAATTTGATTTGCCCACCGCTCGGGGGAAAATTAAATTTGCTGCCAGCGAGCAATTTCACATCCCAAATTCGTTACAAATTGCTGACACAATGGAAATTTGCATAAAATTTCCATATGCATTTGTCGTCGAAAGCGAAAGGACACACCATTTGCCAGGATCGTCGCCAGTGATGGAGGCAAAAAGGTGCTGCTCGATTTATGAGCAGTCGCACGGGGACAAGGCATAAATTTAATGGCTGTCCGAGGTGTAAACAACGCCGCTCTCTTAATTTGCATTTGCAGGTTTAGACGGAGTTAATTTATTTGCAAGTCGGCTCTAAAAAAGCGCCGGCACCCCTTGGAGTTCTCAACCAATTTCCATTAAAGCTTATAAATTGTTGTTTATGGCCCTCGCACTCGCACTCCGTGGACTCCGAGGACTTCCGAAAATGCCTCCCAATGGGTATCCTGCTCCCTTTGTCTGGGCTTTTGACTTCATTTCATATTCATGGACGCGCCGAATTCACCGCAACTCCATCTTTCCTGCAGTGGGTCCTTTGTCCCTTTTTTGAGCTGTTTCCGTTAATAAACTTTGGCAATTATCCTGGCTGCCTGTTGCCGTAAATTACTGGGATTTGTGGCGGCAAAAAGGATCGATCCGGAGATAAAACGAGCAAGTTTTCACTTTCAAGTCTTTACCAAGTCATTGCCTTGATGTCTCTATGAATTCCTGTATAGTTTCGATAGTTCTTCGCTTCCTGTTTACCTGTCCTTATCCATTTTATCCAACTCCTTGGAGTGACAAAATCCCTGTGTGTGTGCAGGAAAAGTGAAAAAGTTGTGACTGAAAACCTGCCTCAATATAATTGCATTACACGTGGCTGTCGCATAGAGGAAAAGGCGCAAGAGCAAAAATACAGGAAAGAAGTATCAACACTCTATATATATATATAGATATATTTATGTATACGTATGTCGTAAGCCGCAAGGACCACAGGACCGCAGTGAGACCACAATCCTCACCTTGGCAGGAGATCCCAACTCAGCTTTCCCGGCAAGACGACGACTTTTCATATTTTCCCCCCAAACCATCAGCCATACAGTTGTGAATGGCTCTCCTTGTCAGAGTTTGGGTGGCTTGGGAGTTTTCTTTTTCAGTCATTTTACACGGGACAAAAATTATGGGAATTATATTTATTTTACTTATAAAATATAATTGCAAAATATTTAATATTTAGATGGTTATAGATCTAAAATGTAGCAGGAGTTTAGTCGGAAGCACAGCTGATATGGGCATACAAACAATTTAAATTTAACTCAAGTCCCTATTATTTTCTCCCAGTGTCTTTCCAACTGGGAAAACGAGCAAAATAGAGTATGAGTGGTGCTCAGCAAGGGATCTCCTTGGTGTGCCTGCAAATCCTTTTTCTTAACCCAAGCGTGCACATACTTCAAGTGTGCTTAACCCACACTTAGTCTCTGTCTGAGAAACCTCCTCCGCCGCCGCACTCCGGACTCCACACCCACGGCGACCAGTGAAAATCTTCCATGTTTGATGTGGTCTCCGTGCCACAAATCACCCGGGCGGCTGTGTCTGGAATTTATGCGCCTTCTTGGGAAACTCTGGCAGTGCCTGTGTGTCATAGCGGGTGTAGTGGCGGTTATGTCTGTGATTTGGCCCACAGCCACGCCCTAATCTGACACTGATGTACACATTCTATTTGGGGGCGTCATCGGCGGTGGCGGTGGCGGTAACGGTGGCGGTGACGTTGGCAAATACGCATTCAAGCGCACCGCTCCGAAATGAGATGAGCCACCGGGGGCGAACCCACTTGGTTGAGTGGCTCCGAGAACCGAAAACCTTGGACAGCCGTCAAAGAGGCGACAACAACCCAACCGGGCAGCCATTAGCTTTTCACATTTTCCCATTCATTTTTCATCTTTCACTGCCACTGTCCTCACTTTCATATTTTTTCGGTTCGGTTCGCTGTTCGGTGTTCGGGTTCGGGCAACGGTGCCCCGGGAGTTGTGTAAATATTTTTACAAAATTATTTTACGCTTGATTGGAACGTGAAACGGAACAGGAAATCACTTATGACATTTTGCCTTTTCCTTGGCTGTGTGTGATGTGGTTCTATTGATTTTTGATTTCGGGTTCAGTAATTTTTTGTGGGTGACAAAATGATGTAAAAATGGGAGGAATTGATTTTAAATTGCAAAGCAGACATTTTCTGCTCATTAAAGGTTATGAATTATGGAATGATGTATGTTGGATTTTTTGGTAAAGTTTAAAAAGAGTTTTGAACTCACAGATTCAATGTTATTTTGTATTAAAAAGTACATTAAAAACCCTTGTTAAACTCTGTTAAATTTATATTAGCATTTGCTACTATGTAATTCTAATGCTCACAAAGTTTACTGCTTCAAGTTATACAATTTGCGAATTATCCGCTCTCAGGTGCCGACTTTCGCATCGTCTTCAGTTAGCTTGCTGCCTGCCTGGCTTGTTACAAAGTCCTTTTCCCACCATGTTTCACATGGCTTCCAGGATACAATGCAGCAGAAGCAGCTGCAGCATCGGCTTCAGGTGCCTGTGTGTGTCCAAGGGAATCTGTATCCTGCTGCTGCAGGAGAGAGGCCCGTACAATAAACTGATTGTAACTGCAATCAGTTAGCAGACAAAGCAACAGAACTCGACTCGAGCTACAGCTACAAAGGCGACGACTGTTTGCCAAGTTGTAATAAAGTTTGGTAAACAAGTTCCCGCACACTCACGCACACACAACAGGCGGAAGGAGCAGCCTGTAAACCGAGTATCCCAATCTGGGAGCTGGAGCTTGGACTTGCCTCCATCCAATCCCATTGCCATTACTCGCACTCTCTTCGAACTTATCTTAAATTCTAATGCAATTGCAACGGGCTGTGTACTTCTTTTTCCAGGTGTGTTCTGCCAAGATTTCATACTAATGTTCTCTCTCTGTTGTATCCTTTCCTTGCAGGTACGTACCTCGATCCGCCATTTTGTTATTCCCCTCAGTGAGTGGGTGAGTGTGTGGGGTGAGTGTATAGTAAGTGGCAAACAAATGCATAGTCCTGGCGTATAGATAATAAAGTGCTCGGCAATCGGTTGCCCAAGCTCAGTGGAAAGCGGAAAATGCTCTGGCTTGCTTTTTGGCGTGCGGAACGTGACGCTTATCAAATGCATCAGATTCCAAAACCGAAGAACATTTTTATGGGGCACGAAAATAAAAAAAATAACCAACAACTACATATACACCAAACAATGAGCGTGCTCCAATCCTGTTCATGATGGCAACAAGGATTTTTTTGATTGGGGATTGCACGCAGGAGTCATGCCATCTTAAAGAGGGGATAGAGTATTAAGTTTTGTTTTGTTTTTAGTAACTATTTTTGCATTATATAGTTAGTTTGAAGGGTTTTTTTTTATGCCAATTAACTAGTTAGATTGTACATATTCTATATAAATTAAGAGATTATTTTCATACTGAGGAAAATATACATTTTTGAGAATACTATCTTGAAAATGTTTCCAATAATTTGCTTTGCTGATTTACATATTTTTCAATTAAAAAAGAGCCTGAATGTATCCAGGAAATAATGTTTCTTCAGCTGTTTTTTCCTTTAAAAATATATTTAAAATTCTAAAGAGTATTCCTAATTCACCTTAAGACTTTTCCTAACCTTTTCTGTACTTCATTTTTTCCGTACTTTCATCGCAGTTTGTAAGCTTTCATTCCTGCCGGCTGTTGTTTGGCAGTTGTTGTGTGGCTGTTCGCCAGTTTGTTTATTTAATGCTTTTCACTTATCCTGCATGTGCACTCCGGAATGACTAACTGACTGGCTGGAGACTGTTCACTGGCTAGGAACGTGCCCAGGATCGAGCTCCTTCGGAGCGTAGAGTGAGTGCACTTGGATGCTCATTTGCTCAATGCTATTGCCGCATTCATTAGCCAACTTAACGCCTTTAATTAAGGGCCTCAAGACGGAGGGGGCACTCTCACCCTACAGTTGTAATTACTCTGTGGCCTTTAATTCCAGGCCCATATTTGCTAATGCAATTATTGCGCATAATTATGCGTTTATTGAACAAATGAAATCTGTGTGCAGGAGGAGACAGAGAGGGGTTCACATGGACAGTTAGTCAATCAGCAGTTCTGGTCTGCAAATTCCATTTAATAGGCCCTCCAGGCAGCAGCCTCTGTTTGCCAAAAGGGGATTCCCATTCACATTCCCTTTCCCAATTCCCTCTCTCTCTGTCCCTTTGGGTTTAGGGCCATTGTAGTTGGCCGGCCACAGTTGAAATTGCATTATTGGTTAAATATTTTTGGCCAGCTGCGGCCTGCGATTCTGTTGCCAGGGCCAACACTGCAGAATGCCTCGGCTTGGGTCGATTGCATTTTAATAGCTCTGGCAGCGTTTTTCTGCGGTCCGGGAAATGGAAATCTGTTAATGAAGTGGCGCACAAGTGGAGCTGGGACTATAATGATGTGGCGGAGAATAGTCGGCAAAATGTTTAGCCATTGAACTGAAGGGCCTATAGAAATGGAAGGAAGTATACAAATTGTGGCTTGTACACAATGAGAGCTACTAATGGGGTTTTTGCTGATGAAAATTAGGAGTATTTCAGACAGGGAAAAATTGTTTAATAACAAAAGAAGTTTTAGTTAAAATTCTACTGAAGTTCGAAGCACATTTGCAGATTCTCAGTTCATTAGTAAAGAGAATCTTAGTTCCCTGGCAGCTTCTAGAGCAAAATTTCCTTCTCCTGTAGAGCAACATTAAACGGTCAATCGGAAGTTTATTCCTTGCATCAATCGAATAATTTGCCAGGAGGGGGAACGGGGCACTGCACTTCGAAACAACACAAACACATTCCTTGGAGACAGATGTGGAAATTGTCTAATGGAGCAGCAGTTTCTTTCCTTCCTCGTTTTCGCCTTCCTCAGTATCTCGTATTCATGAAGTGCAAATTGCGACCAAAGGAAAAAAATAAAAAGAGGAGAGACGAGGCAAGAGGCAGGCGGTAGGTGAGTGGTGTGAAACATGCGGAAATAACATGAATTTAAGTGAATTTAGTGAAAGAACACATCGGCAGCAAATCAAGAGGAGCAAGAGGAGACCAAGACACAAATAAGACTGCATGGAGGAGAGACCTTCACTTGGTCGGGAGTCGGGCCATATAATGCTTCTCTTTACTTAGACTGGAAAATGAGCAATATAAATCTTGTTTTGAAGTGCAAAATAAGACTTTGGCATTGGCTTATTTTTTGTCTGTGAGTAATTAAAGAAGTTCGGGTATTTATAAAGAAAGGAAATGCTTGTTTTCTTCAAGAACTTACTTTCTAATTAGGAAGAAGATTTGCTAAAGAATTAAACAAATCATAAAT
The DNA here is from genome assembly GCA_008042585.1 of Drosophila punjabiensis. Classification (NCBI taxonomy): domain Eukaryota; kingdom Metazoa; phylum Arthropoda; class Insecta; order Diptera; family Drosophilidae; genus Drosophila; species Drosophila punjabiensis. The sequence goes on from VNJR01010772.1 coordinate 42,529, forward strand.
AGAATTTTAAGGTGTTTATTAGTTGCTTAATAAACTCTAATATCTTCATCTCCCAACTATGAACCAACATAACTGCCCATCTTATTGCCCCTCTGCTACTGTCAATATAATATCTGTTCCCATTCAAACATGGCTCGTATATCAAGAAAGTTCTCATTTCCACACATTAAAATAGCTGCTGGCCATAAATTTCCGAGTGGGAACGAGAGAGGGGAAGCGGGGATCCTACAAACAAATGGCAAAAATGTTTTTGGCAAACTGCAATTTACTGCACATATCGCATCAATGCTCCCTGCCTCCCCTTAGATGCCCATCCATGGCCTAGTCTCCACCACGACTATTGTCCAGCCGCCTCATCGAAATTTACATATTTTTCCACTCAAAAGGCAATTGAAATGGAAAATTCAGTAAATTTCCATAAAAAATCTATAGTATATCTGCGTGCTCGTTATTTATTTACTCAAATAAAGCACTGCATCTGCAGGGAATATCATCTGGTGCCGTCTCCCAAATGGGACACCGAATCTGGACAAAGTTGGCTAGCTCTTCGCAAATCCATGATTTTGCAGTTTGTGCCGCTGCAGATTCGGCATTGGGCAATCATCGGAAACTGATTCATGTGACCCACTAAAAAAGTGCACAATAAAAAAGAAGGCAAACATCAAACTATTGCTTATCACTGCAGCAACAAAGGGACTCAATTGCCGCATATCAGACTCGAATTTACGAGCGGCGATTATTCATGCAAAGTGTTTTGGACACAACCAGGAGGAGGCCGAGGGTGTGGACTGAGTGCCGAGTGGGTGCGGTCCATTGTAAATCCATTCCAAATCGTTGGTTTCCACACTAATTTTATATGTTCTGTAAGGATGGTTTTTTATATGACTTTTTGTCGGGGAAAAATATGGATTATCTGAGTGATTTTTACTCTGATATAAAATATGGAAAAAATCAATCAGATGATTTTTACTCTTTTATATTGAGCAATTTAATGCATGCAAACTATTAGCTTTAAATATTGAAAAGCTTTTATATTTGGAATAAAAAATATAAAACGTTGTTATCAAATTAATTGTTGATTTGGTTTTAAAAATAATTTTTTTATAAATGTTTTCTATCATAAAAGAGCTGTCAAATGATTTAATGACACTTTCCAAAACATTGCTAGGAGAAATGACACTTTTATGGCATCTGAATTTCTACCAGATGTTTCTGTAAATATAATTTAATTAAACTTATTTTCTGCACATTTTATTTATTAATTTCCACATCTCAAAGAGTGTTCTTTAGGGTATTTAATTCGTGTCTCCTTAAATGTAGAGTATCCCATTTCCCCATTCCCATTTAAATGGCCAGCTTTTCGGAGGTGTGTCCAGGTCTTGAGTGCAAGTACCTCATCCACATCGTCGTGAGCTCGGGGCTGGGTCGCTGGATAGTTGGGTAGTTGGGCTTTCTGGGCCTGACTGGCACGCATGACTTGCCAAAGCTGCTGCTGCTCCGGCATCGTCGTCGTCAGCTGCAGTTAATGCATCCGAATCCGAATCCGCATCCGCAGCAGCAGTAGTTTGGCACCCACTCCCGTAAGAGACGGGGGAACATAACCGATATGTGTCGATACTCTCGTAGGAAATGTCATTAAAATTGCTCTTCATAAATCACACAGAAGGCAAGCGAGCACACACACTCCTTCGGAACAAGAGAAGCGACCGGAGTGGAGCAGATCGGAGCAGAAGTAACATGTTGCCATCGGAGACGACGGACGACAGACATCAGAGGAGGCAGCAGCCCGAGCATAACCTCATTTAACGGTCCATGAACTGCCAAGGAGAGAGAGGAGCACCAGACCAGACATCGACTATTTCCAGATTTTGAGGTTTTTCTTATGTCTGCCAGTTCAGTGCAGTGCAGTTCGATTGTGGCCCAGGCACAAAGTGCGTTATGATTTTTTGAAGGGTTTGCCTGACTGCCTGCCACTAGGTAGCAGCTGGTTAAACTGCAGGCCAAGTCAAGAGGCCTCAAAGAGAGACACATCCATGTGGCACAAGGCAAGAGATTCAAGTGCACAGTTTGTTCAGCCAGATCAAACTACTTGTGAAGATTCAAAGAAGCCAAAGGAATAAGAGCTAAAATATATATTGAGAAATTAAACATAAAATAACTACAAGTCTTTCCACTTTAATCAAACTTTATCCCCAAGTTCCTTAAAGGTGCAAACTCCCCTTTAAAAACAATCTCACTTTACAATCAACTTGAATTAAAACCGCATATTGGGGGAGACACTCTGAGCAATAAATAACAATTCGATGTTCTTATCACCTAATTCGAGTTCAACCCAGAACCAAGGCCATAAATCAAGTGGCAAGCAAACGCCCTTCTCCTCCTGCCCCAAGAGTATCCCTTGAAGTTGGTATTGTTTTTCAGGAGAGTGTGAAATCTACGCGTTGGCTGCGTGAATAATTAAAATGAATTGCCCGGCGACCCAAACTCTCCCCCAAAGAGTACTTTATAGCTTTTTAAAGCTATCATCTCTACCCACATATATAGTGAGCTGAAGAAAAGTTTAGGTTTTTCAATATTTTGATAGCCTTCGAGTCAAAGCAATAAATAAATTAACACCAGCACACACCATCTCCCCTCTCAGAAGTAATAGAAGATAAATGGTGGCGGGGAGACCGCATTTAATAAGCTTGATGATCTCTGGATTGTAGCTCCAATATTCGATCCATTCTTTATCGGTTCAACCCCAAATTTGTTTGGTGATTGATTTTCGTTTTGTCCGCTTCTGTGTTTCCTTCACTCTTTCAATCCTCGGACCCCATTAATCAATGGCCGCATTTTGTCTCGCTTTGCATACTGCAATTTGTTCCGCTTCTGGTTCGGAAAAGAACCGAGGGGAGAGGGGGCGTGGTGCGTCGTTTTTTGGCTGCCACTGTTTGGGATTTATGACCCTTCAAAATGCAATTAAATTTAATTGAAGCGCAAACGAAAAAAAAAACAACAACATTGCACGCAATGGCTCGTCTTTTTCACACTTTGCCACTATTTTTGCAGATCGCGCATACGCCCCGCTGACCATTTAATTAATGGGTTAAATGTGTTTTTGCCAGCTAGCAAACAAATATACAAAAAAATGCAAAATAAAATACAATTAAGAGCAAGCAATAATAAACCAAACTCTCAGCTTCAATATATACTATAAACTTTTCAAGTGGTTTTCCCAAGTTTTTGTTTATGTCTGTTTTTGTGCACAAACTTTTGCTGCCTTTTGCCTGCCGCTGCTTATCATTTATTCATTTGCTTCCAGGACATGATTTATCGGCCGTTTGTCCCAATCCTGCACCTGCTTGGGGCACATTTAAGTGCAATTACCTTTTATTTGCATTTTGAGGTGCGAAAATTTGCATTTAATTATTTATTGTTGCTGCATTCGCAATTGTTATCATCTGCTTGTTGTGTTTGGTTTATCCTTTTTGTGGTCGACTCTGCGGTTGTTACGGTTGGTCCTGTGTGGTTTTTCCAGAGGGGAAAGGAGAACAACGAAAAGTTTTCTGCCTTTTAAGTCAGATTTAATAGGGAAAAGAGTGAAGGGAAAAAGATTGCAAAATTATAGTGTTCTTTAACATTTATAGTGGTGTTTATTTATAGCAAACTATAAGCTTTATTTTGTAAACATTTATGCATTAAACTATCGTGACTTATTTTACCTACCCTCCAAATTCCATTAGTTCACATCACAAACCATCCAAAAAAACCGCAAATGCTGAAAAGTTCTATTCATATTTGCGTTATTCTCACTCAGCAAGCCAAAAAGCTGGAGCGGAACATGGCTCTCGGGCCAGGCACTCGGCAGAGTTCACTTCATCATTCCATCAAGCCAGCCAAGCGGTGCAGGAGCACTGAAGTCTTGTGTCAATATTGACGCACGAAATCCTTTTAATTTTTGCGCAAAAATATTCACATTTTTGGTCCTCGAAATAAGGGGTGGTGGGTCTGACCCAAAAGCGTTTTTGTTTAATTGAAAGCTCTGGGCAAACACTGGGGTACGAGGGCAGGGAGTATAGCCAGGATAGCACTCGTCCTAAGCCTGTGAACTGATTAAGTTTTGATTGCAATTCGCAATTCGATTTTCAAAGAAGCAAAACTTTGCCGACGGGCATTGGTGGCGGCGGCTGCCTCTTTTTAATAATGCCGAAGGTCATTAATATTTCAATAATGCTGTCTGGCGTCTGCTCTGCAAATGGCAGTTTGAGTTTATTAAAGCATAACGCAGGACGCCTTGGCTTTGTGTTTCCTGCTCCTGCTCCTCTTCCTGGTGCTAGTCCCAGTCCTGTCCTGGTCCTGTTTCGCCTGCATAATTGACTTTGTCGCTTTTTCCTTTCGCTATTATTTCTCATCAGCCTGTCTGCCCCGACTGCCTGCCTGGTCCCTGTATTTATTTTAGTTGGTTTTTATGAAAAAATAGAAAGAGGAGAAAGTCAGCAAGTGTCCTTCCCCGCCTTGATCCTGCTGGGGTCCTAGTAGTCAGACATGATTTATTATGCTGCTGCTTTGTCCGCTTTTCCATTTTCCCATTTTCTATTAGCCCCGCTCGCAGGTCCTGTGGCCGCTTAACTTGTCCTTTTCAATTTTGCAGCTTTCTAACCCGCCTGAACTACATTTCTCTTCATATTTTCCTTGCGTCTGCTCACTTTGTCGCCTCATAAACATTTTTTTTCGCATATTATGCATTTGCTTAGCCCGTTTTTTTTCCTTGATATATATTGTAAATATTATTCTAGCTTCCTTTCTCTTCTTTTTCCGCATCCGCTGCGGCTGCCAAGTTTTTCTTTCCATTTGCAATTTATTGCTTATATTGACAAAGCATAAATAATTCAAATGCAAGCACTTCAATCCTTTGCGACTCATGAATAATTCTAATTGATGGCAGTGGGATTTCCATTGTTATTGGCTCTAAAACTGGAATTAGCTTGGGATGTTATAAGAATGACTCACTTGAACTTTTTAGTTTCTACATAAATCTAAAAATAAGTTCCTATTTTCTTTTATTTATTTTTACATTGGATAATCAACTTCACATTATACCAGTGTGTTGCCAAGTCTTTCACTTTTACATTTCACCTTTCATTGACACCTGTCAAGCCCTCAGCTTTTTTGGGAGAATTATCAAAATCCCTTCGAAGGCTTGCGCCGCGTAAATCTCTCACTAAATCGCATTTATCCAGCTGCCTCAAAAAAGGAGAAAAAATGTCAAGGCCTTCTTGGGAACCCTCTTCTCTTACCCTCAAAAAGACACAGACATTCGCTTGTGTAATAAATTTTCCACAACATTATTTACAAAAAACTTAAGCGACGTGATGCGATTTTTTAATATCAATATTTGTGATTCGAGTTGGAGTTGCGGAGGCCACAACAGGCGGCAGTCAGAGTATCAAATAAGCACAAAATAAATGTCGGAGAGAAGGCCAATTCAGTGGCTATAGAAGAAGGCTCGTTAGGGGGCGTGGCCCATCGGAGAGGAAGAGAAAAAAAAATAAAGAAAAATACCTCCAATCGCGTTGACTTTGACTTTGACGACGCAGCCGCCTAAATGAATCAACAAGAAAGAAAAGTGGCGGTGGCGGCGGCAACTCACATGTGGCGCTTGTCTCGATTTTCCTTTCCCTTTCCCCTCCCTTTCCCTCTTTGTCGTCGGCTGTCAAAGGAAAAGTGTCGCGAGTTTTCCAAGTCGCTTTTATTTTTTGTCCCTGCACGTCTCCTCCATCGATTCACTCGTTCATTCATTCATTCATTCGGCTTTTGCGTGAGCCGCTTCAGTTCCGCTTTTGGCTTTTCGTTTATGGCCCCGGGTTTTATTTCATTTCCAGACATCGAACCCAAACAGTTATCCCAGAACGCCCCTTGCCCCATTCCCCTCCTTGTCGTCTGGAACTTTTGGGTCATTTATCAAATTTTCAAAGTCACATTTGGTATTGTCACGCTCGCCTTTTCTGCTCCCTTCGAAATCGAAAAGGCTTTTCACTGGAAAATTCTGGGAGGTGTGGCAACTGCCTGCGTGCTGGCTTCGATAAAAGTGAGACGTAATGCATAAGGAAAGAAATTGGTTCGACGACGGAAGGACCTCGGCAGAGGGTCACATAATGAGTTTCCATTTTATTTTCTTCGTTTCCGGTTTTGATTAGGGTAAGAGTAAAAATATGGAGGAGCAGACACAGCCAAGGAGCATATATTCAGAGAGTAATAACGGCGTCATGCGAAGAAAGTCCAAGTCATAGTCAACCAGCTAATAGATTAGCAGGTTCCTTGGGTGACTTATCTATAGAACATATATATTTTTTAAGAGTTTAAACCGTGCTTTGTCTATAGTTTACTAGAGCCTAAGCTCAAAGACCAAATAACCCCTAGAGAAGTCCACCTTTAATCCTCCCAAGTCAGTGGCCTTTGTCAACCTTCTACAAACAGTCCTTTCCGGGACATCTGCAGACTTGAGCATGCTCCTGCATAAATTGCTAACTCCTCTCCTGGTCGGCCCGTTGGGAGTATTAATTCCGACCTGGCTTTGTTGGCGCTACGAAATGAGTAATGGAGCAACTTTATCACCTGCGCGAATGGCAGACATTAACATAAAATGCTACAGAAAAGAATTAAGCCGCATAAGAACAAAAGCAGCGGGAGCAATAATTTTTAATTTACTGCGGAATTTTCATAAAAATGACACACTGAAACCGGGCGAGGAGCCAGATGATGACTGGCGGAGCTCCAAAAACAAATTATGAACGCGTGCCTCCGTCTCCTCTTTTGGTGGCGTTTTTATGAGCTTCCTTGCTTCACTTTTTGTGTGTTTATTCCCTTCTTTTTTTCCCCCTGCACTGCTATACGCATAAATGACACTCGTTAATTACCTGCAGGAGGCAAAGGATCCCCTGCTAGGCGACGGATGGACATAATATTGTAATTAGTTGACAAGTCACGTAATTGCGGCTGTCGCTAATTTTTTACGGACCATAGACGATTTTTCTCAGAAATGTTATGATTGTTTTTCTGATTTATGAGTTCGCTGTGAGGTAAAAAAACAAAATAATATAATTATTTACAACTAAAAAGGTAAAAAATATGTATTATGAGCAACGAAAACAAGGCAGAACTGTCAAATATTTAAAATAAATATTTGATAAACAGAGACTAAGCTTACCAAGTTTTGAAAAATATAAAAAACTAAGTTATAAGATCCGAAAAATCCTAATAATATAACTTCTGGGTTATTTAATAAAGTACCTTAAATATTTATCTCCCAAAATACTTTTAAAAATTAAGGCTAATCACCCAAAGACAGTGACTCTCTCCGTTCTTCCTCATCGAGCCACTTAAGATGCCAGTCACATAGCGCAAAAAAAGAAAGAGATGTGCCACCCTGAGGAAAAAATTAATTTCTCCTCTTTCAGGACCCCAAATGTCCTCTTTCAGAGAGAGACCCCATCCTAATCAATATAATTACACAGGCTATTCGAAAATGTCGCACACGTAATGCGGCGGCCTCCGAGGCAAGGAGGAAAATGGCCAGGACTAAGTGAGAGCACGTAGCAAAAGGAAATAATACACATACGCACTGTGGGCCGCCGAGAAAATTGTAGGCAAACATTTGGCCAGAACAGAAGCAGGACAGAAAGTCGAAAGCCAGGCCAAAGGAGACAGAGAGCCAAGTAATTGACAAACATGCCACATGCTACTAAACACAAATTAGAGCAGCCCGAGGGCAGCAGGGAAGGAGGACATGGCAATCAATTGATTTTCCAGAGGAGCAGGGATCAGTCTCCCTCTGCCAATGGACCTGCTGAGGGAGTCAAAATGTCAATTAGGCACCCGGAAGGCAGCATTTACATTTTTTGTCAATTTTTTACTGGAGCGGAGGAGGAGGAGGTACCAAGCACCAAATGAATTTTATGCAAATTGTAATTCCGCTTTGCTTCCTCTCTGGAGTGCAATTTTATTTAAATGTGCTTAAATATTATTATTCGGCCAAATGGATGCCATTTTGTTGGTCCATAAAGACATTACGCGCCATAAAATAATTTCTTGTGTGCGTTGGCGGCATCGTGGTCACTTGGCAGGCTCCGCTTCCTTGTATATATACACTCTATATAAAGTTTGCTCCGCATTTATCAGTCTGGCCCTGTAGTTTTTATTATCAAGCTGAGGGCCTGAGACTGAGAGCGGCTCGTTTGTCAAGGGCGCATTAAAAGGATCCTATGCGGGGGGTAATCGTCCTGCCATGTGGCGACCAACGTCGCCCCGAAAGTTGCCAAATTGCAGGCCGTTGTTGTTGCATATCCGGGCTGCCTGACAAACGTGTTTGTCCAGCCAACAACAGCAGAAGCAGAAACAGAAACAGGAGCAGGAGCTGGATCGGGATCAGGAACAGTAACAGGAAGGGGATTCCCACATACGTATATCGAATCAGTCGCGCCATATTTGCTAGAGGAGTCCAGGGGTTAAGGGTCAGGGGTTGGGGCGTCTGGCAGACTGCAACTAATATCCGTTTCCGTTGTAGACAAAATGTGTTGCCATTTGTAATGCCAAAGTGTTTCGGCGGGGCAGCAGGAAGCAGGACCAAGTTTTTGAATGCCAAAAGCAACAAGCTCTAACAATTTATTGTGGTACCAAAAGGGGGAATGTTTGCTTTTGACTAATTTGCTTAAATCGAATAAATCCTTTATTCTCTATCCTTTTGGAAAGAGAAATATAGTTAACCTTTCAATGATAATAATTACATGCTAGCTTTATAACCAAGTTAATGTATTTCTAATGGTAATTTCCACACCTCAAGAAGTTTCCCTCTATATACTTTATGCCCCACTTAATGAGCCATTTACTGCAATTGGATATGACTTTAGTTCATATTTATCCTGCAGCAGTATTTGCTCATTTGGCCAGCAGCTGTTGCCAAAGACATTTTCAGGGAGACGAAAAATCTGCCCGAGACAGAGACAAATGGAGTTATCGAAACCTCATTATAATGGCACAATAGCAAATGCTGCAAACCATTCTGCTCTCGACTTTTCCGGAGTTAAAGGGAGTTGCGGAGGGGAAAACAAAAAACAAAACGAGCCAAAAGGAAATCCAGAGTGAAGGAGAATGGGATGAGGCAATGCAATACATCAAATGTCAAAATGCACTCGAAAATCAACAGCCAGAGATCGGGGCATTAATCACACTGTACAATTGACCAGCCGGGAAAAGACGGGGAGAGCTAAAGAAAAGCGAGGGGAAAGCGGGAAAAGCTCTTGTAAGCTGAGCGAAAGAACTTTAAAGAAGATGCGATGCCGCCATTCATTCCGAACATTGGATTCCCGGCACTTTGCTCAACAATTTTTCAAAATTAGCCAAAGCATCTCGCCAACAGACAAGATGTTACCGTCCGCGGGGGGCTGAAAAGTGGAAAATGGAAAAGGGAAAATGTGCAGGGGGGGGAGGGGTTGTGCCAGGGAGATGGAGCCGCCAATCGAGCACGTCGAAAACTAATTTCTCTTGATTACGCGACGTCTTGCGAGTGGGAGAAGGCGGCGCATCCAAGTTGGCTTTGCCACCTCTCCTGCTCAGAGACTTGCAGCTCAGTTTTTGAAAAATTCGTACACTGAAAAGAAGAGGGAGAAATGAGAAATTTTTTAAATAAAATGTTCATATTTTGTTGAATATTAAATATAATAAAATGTTATATTTATAACAAATGTAGATAGGAAAGTAAAAGGGTTATAGTTCTACTTTTAATTTAAAAATTGAAATAAGACCTTGCTGTTAATTATAAGCCTTATTTTTAACAGATTTATAGAGTAAATAAAATGTATAACTAAATATTTTTTTCTATAATTTTTACTATAATTTTTTTTTATAGAAAAAAGTAACCTAAGGTTCGTAAAGAAAATAACACCTTTGTTAATCTTATTTTATCTTTAAACACATTTATGTTTAATTCACAAATTTAAACATATAACCTAAACTCTTTAAACACCAATTTCTTCAAGTGCATTGTCTGCTTACCATATATATACCGTATATATATGTATATATTTATCATATATATCTATATGGTGTCACTGTTGGCCGCAGTTGGCGGTGGCGGCAGACACGCGTCTCTCACTTAGCGACTGTCGCCGCACTTTAAATGAATTACGGAGCTCGCTCGCCGGGCTGCGAAATATGAAAAATCATCCGGAGTCGCCTTCCCTTGCCTTCCCTTTCCTATCCCTCAGATAGATCCTCAAGTGGCTGTCAAAATAATTAAATGGGATGCCCCCAAGACAAAATGCAGCAAGCGTTGGATGCTGGCCGCTGCGCAGCATCTCATCTAATCAAAGTCTTTGACTTGACTAATGTTGCATTTAGGTTTTGGGATGGGATGGGTGCCTCGGAGAAGTGCGGAAGTGCTAGTTAAAGGGGCGTAAAAAACGAGGGGGAGAGATGTTTGAATGTAACAATTTTTTACGACTTTGTCTTGATTAATGGAAGGTTACGTGATTTCTGGCATAGTTTGGCGATTAACAGCGACTCCGGGATGCGGGAACCCTCCCACTCTCTTTATGGTTTAATGAACTTTCGAGGGGCTTTAATGTGGGCGGGTGTTCCAGGGCTTTTAATAATAGTTATGCAGATGATGTGACAAAGTTGAACGGGGACCCGGCAAAGACTTAATTGAAAATTCCATGCGCTCATTGTAGGGAAAATGCCGTGATTTCAGAGCTCCACAGTGCTTAATGATTTAATGAAAAGTTTCGAGAGCGCTGGGAAAAACTCTCAGTTTGAGGGATTTTCTTTTTGAAATGTTACTTTGATGGGAATAAATAAGTCATGAGGAAGGAATTTTAACGCCAAAGAGATTTATTTAAATTTGAGCTCGAAAGAGAGAGTTTTAAATAATTAAATTTGGAGGAGTATGTTTTTAAATACTCTAAAATAGTGTTAAGTCCTCCTATCAATCCTATCGATTTCTCTTCTTACTTATCCCCAATTATCCCTTTTTGAAGCCCAAACTAAACTCCAAACTTTCTCTCTTTCTTTTTTTACAGGTATGTTTCACAACTCCGGAATGGACTTTAACCTATCCTAACTGTCTGGCCTCTTGGGGTTGCCTGGCCTTTCCACCTGCAACACGGCACAACACAACACAACACTACACCCACCTGCAATGCCAATATTTACACACACTCAGGCCACAACGGCAACACACCACCGAGATAGACAAACAGAACGAGACGAGACGAGACGAGTTCCGAGCGTGATGTGACAGAGCTCGACCTGCGACCTGCGACCTCCGACCTTCCTCCAATGGGACACTTTCCCCACTCCTTTTGGCCATCTGTTAAGCTGTGCGTTAAATTGCTAAAAGCGTTTCCAGGGCTTAAACTAAAAGCTTGCCGGATGAGTCCGGTTTCGTGTACTTCCCCCCTCTGTGTTCTGTATATTTTTTTTCAGTCCTGCTGTGGCTCGCTGTGGCTATTAATCAACTAAACGTTGCAACTATTTGAAAATGGTCAACACCGTCTGGTCAGCGTGGAATGTAATCAAAAATTTTTAGGACGTGGCCGGGCTCGTTTAAGCCCTGAAAGAGAAAAAGCCAGCGAAACAACAGAATGTCAACCGAAACGAATTTTCAACTGAATTTTTCATGCTGCCTGCCAAAAAAGGTTAAAAAAAAATTATACAGCGGCTCACATGTGTTCATCAATCAAAGCTATAGTCCTTCTCTGTCCGGGAATATGCAAATATTGTAGAATATTTTTTTTTTTTGCAAAGAGCCAGAGATACGACGGTTTTTTCAAACGGAAATTTAACAAGTTCGTATGGCAAATCGCTGGAGAGATTTGATAGCGATTTGTTTTCATAGTTTGCTGATTGAGCGACGCCACTCGGAGGCAACTGTGCGAAAAAACCAACTGAGATTCGGAATGTCCGCCGCTGTTGCTGCCGCTGTTGCTGCCGTTGCACAAAGGACGCTTGTTAAGCCCCCCGCCACTTCCTGGGCTTTGCTCCGTCGCGCTTTTGTGTCATTGTCACCGCACTCTAATTGCGCTAACCATCTGCACACACACACCTCTTAGACACCTCACACCTCAGTGGTACTTCCCCTCCTTCTCTCTACCAAAAGTGTTGAAAAGCACTTGAGCAGCGGAATAGTTCGCTCTTTTTTTTCCCAGTGGACAAAAGGCGAACAATGCCCTGGTAATTGTATGCGGTTAGTGTGTGTTAGTTCCCATTGTAAGTCCCCTCCCTTTGTTCTTGCCTCTTGTCTCCCGGGCTGTCCCCCCTTTCTTTCAGTGTGCTGCCTGTGGGTTTATGTGCGAAGTTTATCGGCTATTAAATCACTTTAATGGCTTTCCCTGTTCGGAGTAACACGAGTTTCGGCAGCCTTCTTAATGGGTTTTTATAGGGATCGATATGATAGAGTGTCAATGCGATACTAGGCCTTAACTTGAGGTTAGTTTGGATCCTACAACTAGGAGTGTTAATTAATTAAGAAAAGAGCAGAGGTTTTACTAAGAAAATATATCTTTAAAACATTTATTTAACTTCCTAGCTGTTTTTTCTGTTTCATACAAAAATCTTGATTACATTCTGTAAAATTAAAAATACTTCTTAAGCTGGCAAAGAAATAGAATAAACAAAGATGAGAAACTCCTGGCAAAGCTTAGTCCCATCCAATCTCGGTTGTATGAAAACCATATGTTCCCCAGCTCCAGCCACTTCTTCGCACCTTTTGCTTTTATACACCAAAGTTTCCCTCTGTTTTTTGTTGCCTCCATCCACACCATATAATCCCCTACAAATGTGCCTTATCTCAGTGTTCTGAATGTGCCACAACTACGACGTGCAGGGGCATCATCAGGAGAACACTAGACAACAAGGGAAACGGGCAACAAAAACGCAAGCCATAAATGAAGAATTATGAAAAACACACATAATTCATAATTCGTTTTTAATAACGGAATCACTTGAGCACACGTGCAGGAAGCTTCCCGGGGAAAACAGTTGAAAAACCTCATGGAAAGGTGGCAGGGAAAATCCCAAGTAGAGTTGCGCTGGCAACTTTAATCCTTTGTCTTGTTACGAAAGGGGTTTCCCCGCTTTCCTGGCCACGGCTAGACACATTTGTCATCTTATTCGCCGTTGCCACCTCAGCAGACGGCGTCAGTTGTTGTGTTTTTGAGATTGCAAAGAGATCTTTTTTTCCCTGCCATATTTTGCATATGTTTTTCGCCAATTCCATCGGCGTCAGTTGGTGTTTATGGCGTCGGAGGGGAATTGTTTATGGATTGGAGACTAACCTCAGCAGCATAAACTTTGTTTACGCCAAAGAACACCCAGGAAGATGATGCAGTTCCTTTTGGGTGATTAATCCAACAGGAAGTGTGCTATAAGTCCTAGTTATGGCCACCCCTCGGTATGGATAATCTTTCTCTAATCTTTCAATATCGTTAACTGCACAGTAGGGCACGGTCCCCTTGACTGGCACTTTATGGATCACTCAATGGGCATACTTCGGGCAGCAGTATATATAATACATATAGTAATCAATTTGGTAAACATCTGTCGATGTCGCTGCCTCAGCACGCGTCTCTGCCGCTGCACATTATCCCGCTTTGAAATGCACACGTCGTCGATTCCCAGATGTGGCCCGCGATTTTGGGTTCCCATTCTCCTTCTCCTTCCCGTTCCTTCCCCTGGCCTGCTTCTGTTCATAGAGGAGGGTTGAAGACACAACGTACGCCGCACATTTTTCAAAAAAATACTTCTCCATCTCCTCTCCCATTGGAAGATTTCTCTCAGTTTCCTCGGCGGCGTGTCCCATTAACACTTCGCCTAACTACGTAGTAGTTTCCTCCTGTTGCGATGTTTCGGCATCCCGAGGGTGGTTTTGGAACTACCAGAACATACCTTTCGGCTAGAGCACTTCGATTCTAGGTAAACATATTTAAAGACCCCTCTAACCGCTCTCTACTTTTCTTGTTATAAAAAGTTTAATGAGGCTCGACATGTGTGCGAGCGGGGGACTGACTGTGTCCGGTAATAAGTCCCTGCCAGCCAGGAATTTTCAATTAGTTGAATTTATGGCATTGCTGCCGTGAAATTATTCCCTTCGAACGGGGAATATTACTTTTGGGTATTCTCAAATATTTTCATCCAATTTTATTTTGGTATTTCACGTTAATTAGAAGGAATTGCTTCTGGTGTGGCCAGGGCTGTGTGACGACGGGGTAAGCAGCAATTTGTTTAAATGTCAAGGTCTGTGAATGAAATTATCGTTATCTTAGGAGGGGATATATATTTCTTAGGGGGACATGTTTCAGTTAATGTTTATTTATTTTTCAAGGAAAGTAAATTAATAATTCCATAAACTATATAAGGAAATATTTTTAAAATATGTCTTAGAAATTCTTATATTTCCAAAATATCTTCTCAGCTATCTACATTCAAGAACTTCTGAAATAATTTATATATAAATCCGAAAACATCTCGATTTCTTCACTATTGAAAGTCTCCTTAAAATCGTATCATGATTACATCTTATTCCCAGGATTCAATTACAATTCCCCTGAACCGATATCGGCTTACACACTTCGATACCATTTGGCTTGGTCATAAATCTATGAAACACGCGCCTTCTCCTTAGCCTGATCTGTGCCAGAGATCGAACCCAAATACGGAGTATCCCGGGGTCACGTGGCGCACGAAATACATAAAATGCAACGATGAGGCATGAAAAATTGCAACAACTCAGGCAGCAGCAGCAGGGGTTCGGGTCAGTGGGAAAGAACACCCTTCTCCATGAATGAGTTGTGTGGATCAGCAGCTGCCTGATTCCCGACGGACCCAAGTTTTAATTAAAACTCTGCAAAAATCATAAATGAGCCGGGCGTTTAACTGCAGGCAAACGGCAAACTGTCAGTTGTGGCTGTCAAAACTGTTTGTCAGTGGTTCCCGGGCACCTCCGATGGATGTATTTATGTATAACTATATATATATCAACCGAATAATTGCCCTGGCCTAATGAATAATGTGCTTTCTGACACTTTGGCAGAATTTTCAATTAATTGAGGCCTCGGGCAATGCGATGCGATGTGATGTGATGCTGTGTGTCATACGTCACTCAAGTGGCTTTGGCCCAGATAACTTGGACTTGCAACGTCTTCATCCGCCGCTGATTTATGGCCTATTAAATTGCAGTTGGCCCTGCAGGCAACGCTTCTTGGCCATTTGTCAGCTTGAGTTACCGTTTTCCCACGGACCGGACCGAACGTGGCCAATTCAGTGTCACGTGAAGAAGAAGGCCTTTAAAAATTCAGGCGAAACTGTTGCCACATTTCCTGCGGGTGCTAAAAACATGAGCCAAAAACCACAACATTGTGTGTTGGCCAGGCTGGAGACGATGTTGATGTTGTGCCTGTGCTTGTGCTTGTGCCCACGCAGCCGCAATGGAAACATAAGGCCCAGGTCCTCAGTTTCTCTCTGTCTGGCCCTCTATTTGCTTTGTCCCTTTCCCTTTTCCCCAACTACGGGATACCCGGTATTTATGCTCGCTGCCATTGCATAAAGTCATTTGCATTTCGCGTTAATTTTACATGCAAATAAATGTCGTATTTAAATGCAATTAAAATTGTTTACTCGGCTGCATTCCGCCCAGCGATCCGCATCGCAGGAAGTGAATGTGAATGTGGGGAAAGTGGCATGCCTATACATGAAGCAGGAGCAGAGACTCCTGGGACTTTCCACATCCTTTACCCCATTAAAAAGGAGCACGCGCCGCTCTTAAAATGGGTTGTTTCTTAATTTATGAAGCCGCATAATGGATAATCTACAGACAGTTGGTGTGGTAGGTTCAGTTTGGGGATTATTTCATCAGTTATCAAGATTGGTATGGTCTTTGTTTTAAGGTTTAAAAAATGCATTAAATGTATTAAGTAAAAAGATTGTCTTTTATATTCCATAATACTTTATTTTCTGTATTTCTTATGCTACAAATTTAATAATATTTATCTCAGCATTTAATGCTACTTAAATTTGCTTGAAGCATATTAAAGATATAGTTTCATAATGATTTATTATAATTAAGAGCCCCGTTTTACACCTGGTTCCTCTCGTATTACCAACTCTATAGCGCTTTCTTTGCTGACTCATTTCGCAAATTGATTCGCATTAACAACATATGTGTGTGAGTCAGGTCCCCGGGATCATCGGCGGTATTCAGATTTCACCTCTTGATGACAAATTCTCTGGCCTCTTTCCAGCGAAATTGATGCAACAAAATATTTATTTAGCAAATTTCCTTACCGACATCTCTTCTCAATGAAATGCCATTAAGGCTTGAAAGGATTTCGGTTCCCAAAATAAAAAAGGAAAAAAACATGTACAACAACTTGTTGCCTTGTTTTTATCTTGCTGTTGTTGTTGCTGCTGCTGCTGCTGCTGTGGCATGTGTGAAGCGACGAAGCACTCGAACAATTTTCGTGGCACAACAAACAAATTTCGTTGTCGTTGTCGAAATACGTGAAATTTTTCCAGCCACTTCACAAATTTGCCAGTTGTTGGTCCCTCGCTTTGTTGTCGAGTGTCGTGTTGTGTTGTGTGCGGGTACACTGTGCTACGTAGGTGGCATTGTGCCACCAGATCGGGAGCAGCATCCAGCCACCAGCTCGGAGCTCTTTGCAACCGGAGTATCTGAGCCCACTTGACATTTCAGCAAATTAGTTACGCCTTGATTTTCGCTGCTGGGCTCCAGTTACTCAATTGGGTTTCGAGGATATTTTTTGTAGAGTGGTTCGACGGGTTTAGTGGTTGCTTTTGGGATCCTGAGCGGGTGTTGGATGAAGGATAACGTATCAATTTAGTGGGAAATTGGACGAAGTGGGCGAAATTGGAACAATCACAAAATAAAGAAAGGAGAGTAGGTAAAATTAGAATATGTTTAATATTTTAAAAATTTTCAAAAAGGTAAAGGGTATTTTCTACATATTATATATTAGATAGCCCTAATAAAGCCTATTTTAAAATTATTTCTAAGTAGATGGTGTGAAGATGAAGGCATTAATTTTGTTTTCAAGATTTTTTATATAATAGTTTCTCCCTTTATCTACCCTAAACATGTTTGTATTTTTATTTTCCGCTTGTTTACCATAACTCTCTCTGAAATCTCCCATTTACAAATATTTTTTCAATCCCGTAATCGTTACAGTTTAGTAACCACCTGCATAATCCATGTTTTGACACGCTCCATCGATGCTTTAGTTGCTTGTTTACATTTCCCATCCACAATACCCGATCCCCACTTCGATTTCTCGAGCTCAATTAACATGTTTTCTGGCTTTATGGCTGGCGAAAAAAAAAGAAATGCGAAATGTGAAACTGGCAGCAGTTAGCCAGCACTTAACCCGTCGCTGAGACGTCGTCCAAATGGCCACCGTCGCTCCCATAACACTTAAAGTCACATCTCGGCATCGCCATGCCCAGTCCCACCTCCGAGTGGAAGCCAGGCCAAGACCACTTTGTGGGACATTTAGTGCAGAATGCGAGCAGGCAAATTATGGCAGCCATCAATAAGGCAATGTGGAGAGCAGGAAAGCTGGGGGAGCCAGCGAAGTGCCCGAGAAATCAGTGTAAATATTAATTTTTAAATGAGGCATCTTTGGGTGGCACCACACGGAACACTCACGGGGGAAAGAAAATAACTAGGGACATAATGAACACTACAGGGTTAATGCACTTTCGGTGTGAAGGAGTTTAAGGAAGAAAAAAAGTACCTTAATCATGTTTAATAATTTAAAAATAATAATTTAAGGGAGGAGAACCTTAGGTAGTCCAAAAGGAGGCTTAATAAGAACCCATATCTCCACTGAACCCTGATATTCCAATAGTCATTGACCGCTCTTGTACAAGAAATGGCAACGAAAGAATGCCGCCTAATTGGGCCTGAGGCGGTCCACTCCCTTTTTAGCCGCTAATTGATGGACTGCTGACATATTGGGTAAATTTATACAAATTAAATTATTAAGGAGCAGAGCCAATACTCACTCGCTGGGTTCGCCCCTTTTCGAGAGCGACATCGGTTTGTCAGGCTGTCAGCATTTTGCCGGCTGCTCCTGCTCGCTCCTCTGGCATGCGGCTTGTCACTGCCAGATCGCTTCTGTTCCGCTGGCTTCAGTTCGGTTTGGTTGGGTTTTGTTTGGTTGTTTCGGTTGGGAATCCCCCCAAGCTTGGAATATCTGCGGCAAGGCAAGGCTGCCGGGTGGAAAGGGTGAATTCTGCGGGCCGAAACTTATTTATACTCGCTGCTGCTGCTGCTGTACGAATCGGGTTGGGGGGATATATCCCACGAGAGTCCGTGTCAAACATGTTTAACAGAGGACTACCGCAACGGGAACAACAACAGCAGCAGCAGCAGCAGCAGCGGCAGCAAAGGCAACAATGCATCCGACAGCAATAACAATAACAAACAAAATGGAAACCAGTTTGGGTTGCCCTGTTGTGACAATCAAAATAAAAATAATAATACGCCGATGCTGAGCACAGAACCCAACACAAACATTGCCGAAAAAAGAAAGAAGGCACCCAAAATGTTTGCAACTGTCAACTTCGGGGGGAACAAAAACGCAGAAAGTTCCAGAGTTTTGTTTTCGTTTCGGGTTTATTTTTGTAGAGACGAAAAATACAGCGATTGGGTTGATAAAAGTATGTGTTTTTTTTATGCATATTTCCATGCCAGTCTGTGGTTTATATGCATATTTTTTAAAGATTAGAAAAGTGGTAAAAGAATTTAGTTTAGATAAGTCTGCATTCAATATAGCAGAGATAAGCCCAGTCAGAATTTAAATCCTAGTCAATCTATAGATTAAAGGCAAATATAAAAAAAATGTACAACAAGACATTAAGGGTCTCCCCTTACTGGATTTTTTCCTTTTGACATGTGTAATCTGTCACTTCTCTAATAATACTTTTTCTTTGATATATAAGCTCCCCCATTTGCGCATTTTCATGACACTAAATGTCACTAATTTGACATGAACTGTCAGCGCAGCTAATGCGAATATGGAAAGTTTCGAAAATTGCATAGAGCTACAGAACATTTTGTCGCATTAGTTGGCACAAAAAATAATGGGGAGTCCCCGTTTTTTGCAAATTGATGCTGAATGCTGAATATAACGAAGTGAAATTAGGAGCCAGAAGTGGGGTCTGTGGAATTGCTTCTTAGTTGGTCCCTCAGTGGCCATCCGTATAAGGCATTCCCAAGAAGCAGCGCACATCCAAATAAGGTCGAAATTGCGAATATGATTTCTGCAGAAGTGATACTAAGGTCCCTTTTCTCCCTCTCCGACTTAATCCTAATTTATGCACAAATAATGATGAAGACTGGGAGACTCTTTCTTCCGCCGCCGTCGACGAGATTAAGTGGCTCACAGTTTGCCCAAGCTGCACTCCTCATCCAGATGCCGTTATGCATTCTGAGTTATCCCGGAGACAATGGGGTTGTCAACCAGCTATAGCGACTTTCTGGATATTGACTTTGGGTCATCGAAAAGTCGGAATAAAAAGGGCTTAGTTCGAGGCGTTCGTAATGAATTGTAAACGCAGACACGTGTGTCGCCTCTTCGGTGAAGGGGATTAACAATCTTGCGAATGTCTAAAAGGAAGGGGAAGAGATGTCTAGAAGTCAGGGTTTACTTTGATGGATCGAAAGTTTCTCAAGGATTCACCCCTGCGTGGTCATGACTTCAGCACTTCCCTTCTGTTGGACTCACTATTCCCATGTCCCATTCCGCTTGATTGGCTAGCCTGCACTGGGAAAAAATTAAAGAAGATTAATTATAATTAATTTAATTATTATTATTATAATTAATCTAATTATAATACCATTCCAGCGTATTAAAGATAGTTTACTGTTTTTGGGGCTTCATTGATAATCCAGAAACATAGATTTATTTATAAAGCTAAAGCGACTTGAACTATTAGAGAATTAAGACCTTAGTCACAAAATATTATTTCGCTTACCCAATCACCAATTAAAATATTTTTTTTTTACATTTTTTTACAAAACAAATTTGTCTATTATTATTTTTTTTTTTTTCCAGTGCAGAACTCGTTTTCCGCTTTTAGCAATTGTACATACGACTGCTGACCAAGCTCTGGCAACGTGTTCCCCTTCACGGTTCTGTTGTTTTAAATTTGTCATGAAAATATTTTGATTGTTGCGCATTCACACCGCTCCCCTTCGATGCCCTCACCTTTCCACTTGGGTTCTTCGGCGAGTGTTCCAATAATGTTTCACACACCCCCGGGACATGGGATCGGAGGGGAGTCTGAGTCTGGTACCCTCCTGCGACAGATGCCTCCACATGCTCTACATAAATATATATACGATAGATGTATATTTGCATGGATGTTTTCCAAATTAGATTCTGCGGTTTCCGAATGTCAGTCCAGGGGACTTCCCCTCGTTTGTTTATTTACTCCTTGCTGTGTTTGGTCTTCTATTTCCTTCCTCCTTTATTTTCGTTCCTCTCAAATGATATTTGTTTGGTATTCGCTAATTAATTAGACGAAGTGCAGTGGCTCAATAAGCTGTCATCTCGACTTATTTTTAATCGCCAACTTGGCATGCAAGGCAGTCAGGCAGGAAGGCAGACTTTGCCAACTCGGCAGACAACGGCAGCCAGTAATCCAATTTAAAAAAGCATAGCCGTCAGTCGCTTCCTTTGACTGCCACATAAATCAATGGGATGCGCGCTTAAAATTCATATCTTGTCAGAGTGTAAGTTGTATTTTAAGCTTTTTATCGGGCCCCAAAAGGCGGCTGCAATGCGCCCCGCATTACTCATGCCTCAGAAGACGCGGGTGGTTATGAATGGATAAATGCGACGAAGGGAAACACGAAAGGGGGAACTGAAACTGCTGCCACAAGGTGAGGCACAAGTCAAAATACTGGGCCAGGTGAGAGGAGCCGAGTGGAGACTGCACAACTGAGCTTTAACGTATTCGATTAGGGTGATTCATGATCAAAAACTACTTAAATAATGAGTTTAAATATTAAATTTGAAATTAATGGAATATTTTCATTGGTTATTTATATTTTAGCTTCTTAAGATTGCTAAACATTTTATTGAGCTTCATTATGTCTTTTTACTTTGATTTATAAAGATTAACTTTGTTAATCTTGCTGATAATATACATTATATTAATCTTGTATATACCTTTATACCTTTAATATTAATTTTCATCATCATTGTGCTACCCTGCTAAGCCTCCAAGTAAGACCTAAAGACACCATAATTTTTGTGGCTAAATCTTTTGGCCATTTTCGGCTGCATTGGCGCTGGCAAGAAGAGCAATTGCCAGGGCCACGTGTTGCATGTGCAACACGAAATGGCTGTAAATAATATTTATGTGCGTTAACGCCGAAAGACCGTATATGGATCGGGGCTTACATGTGTCCGCTGGCATCCGCAACACGAGCTACTTGAGCCCGTCGTCTCATATATCCGCGGCTTTATGGCTTAAATGCGTTATAATTCAAGCCCGACTGCCGACTGCCGGCCACCTGTTCATCGGACATTTGAGTCGTTGTCACGTCCCTGCTCCTCGGACTCACTTCACTCCACGGCAACATAAATATTGGCCACTAGTAATCCCATCAAGACTTGTGAATTGCTGCTCTCGATGAGCACTCATTTGGGGAAAATCCAACGCATTTTCAGCTCTAACATGTTCAGGCCTTATTGGGCTGCAAAATATTGCACAATCCCCTGGTTAACGACTCCTTTGACTCCGATTTTTGCTGCCTTCTGACTTCTTGTTAATTTTCTGCCAACAAAACACGCACCTAATGAGCCTCAGGCTGTGGCACGATCCACGCTGCGGAATATCGTTTATTTATAGCAGGGAACCGCGTCGTGGCTGCAGTCTAAATTATGGGCAACATTATAATACAGCACTGGATAACAAAGAAATTGTTTAAAAAGTTAAATAAAAAAAAAGAGTAGTTTAAGATCTCTATAAATAAAAATATATCTAAAAAAAATTATATTTTAGAATAAATACTAATTAAACGCTTAATAAAAATAACGATCTCTTAAAGTAAGGCCTCAATTTCCTCAATGCTTTGTAGACTAGTGTAAATTCAAACTGCCACACAGTAGCTAGCAACTTGTTGCGATTGCAGCGGCGCCAGGCAACATTCTGTTGAATCCACGACCACGTCGTCGCCAGCCAGTCTGCGATTTTAATCTCTCGCTCTTGGCCAGCCTATCCCAGCCCTGCTCCTGTGTTGGCCAAGATACAAACAACAAATTGTGCGAGATGTGAGGTGAGCCTGGGCACAGCGTTGTCAACGCTCCTGTACAGCCTTTGGCCTGCTGCCATTTCCCAGAGATCGTATCTGGGCATCTTTATAGGACGAGTCGTAGACTCATTTGGCTTTCATGTGCGGCGATAAGCAAATGGCAACAGCATAAATGTTAAAGGCAAAGGCTATAAGAATTGCTTAATTTGTACGCAAAATTAAAGAAGCAATTTGCAAGCTGAATTGGTGAAATTCTTAAGGGAAGCTATAATAATTGAAGACTTTAGTTTATTTTCCATTGTTTTTCTACTTGTTATGTAGTTTGATTTATTAATTAATTTATCTCTGGTTTATGGCCATTAGAAATTTAAAGAACAGATAATAAATAAAGCAACGATTTATATACTTTTGTTAATTGACTTTTCCTTAGCCCTTCAGCTACTTCCTGTTTTCATTTTAATTATGATTTTGTGTCTTTGTAAGTTTTGTCTCACATCAAAGAGAAAATAGCAAATATTAAAATGAAAATAAAGGAAATATAATGCTGAAGACTCTTTTAAATATATTTAAAGACACAGATAGCCGTAATGGCCCCATAATTTCATAATAATATTCCAGATAGACATCTGTTTATTACCAGATTTTTCATAGGCAAACTTGGCATGAATCCTGCTTCCTCTCCTTGGCCATCTTTTAATGTTCACAATTTAATGCACAATTTCATGTATTTTGCGGTTCGCGTGTCGTGTCCCATTTGGCAGAGGCGTCTTCCTCCGTTCCGGGAGCTGGGAGAGCTCACTTAAAGCACATTGTTGCGGCGTTTATCATATTAATGTGAGTGACTGCCATCGTTGGCCGGGTCTCTTAACAACTTAATAATTTATTTGGCCCTCCGCCTCCGCGGAACATGTGTCACGGCCACGTCAGGAGCTCAGAAGAGGGTTCTTAAATTATTTACACGACTTGCATGCGTGGCGGCTTTAAAGAGGTTGCGTCTGCGGCGCATAAACATGTCATATTATTATTATTTTTTACAGTCTGATAAAAGTTTCGCTCGCTTCGAGTGCTGCTCTTTTTTTTATGGCGATGCGTCATAAAAAAACAAACAGACAGCAGAGAGCTTTCCAAAAAAAGTACAGCAAAAGCAGAGTTTTCTAAAGGACAACAAGCAGCAACAGGAGCGGGCAGCTTATCAATGCAAAACAGACTCTCGACTCTTTGGTCCGTCCACTTCATATTTGAAATCACGCCCCCACTTTCACATCCGTAAAACCCACTTCCCCCATCTTCTCCCTTCCATCTGCATTGTGCAGGAAGCGTTGAAGCAACCCTTGAGGGATTAAATTTCAACAGTTTGCCGCCAACGTTGCGCATTCTTGGCCAGCACTTTGCTCCTGCTCCTGCTCCTGTTCCTGTTCCTGTTCCTTTCCCGGAAAATCCCTTGCCGACTTCTCGGCGCTTAGCCATCTGTGCAACTGTCTGTCTGCTCACTTTTCGGGCAAATGGACAGCGCTTAAGTGAGGAGGAGAAGGCATTCGGCTAATGAATGTAATCGTCATAAGCTGCCCTTTTCGATGACGAGCTGGATTCAACTAATTACGAGGTCCTGTCTACAAAATATTTCCATGTAATTGGACGGCTTTCATTTGGGATGCTTTCGGAAGAATTATGAAAGCCAGGCAAATGCATTCACTCTAAGTAAGGCTTTGGTTGTTTGTCGGTGAGAATTTTGGGAAAAGCTCCTGTTGGAAGATTGCGTTTTGCTGACTTTTCAAAAACGTTCATGGGAGTAAATGGTTTAGAGTTGAAAAATGTCGGAGAATACTTCATTAAAAGCTAGAATTCATATACAGAAAAATACTTTATATTAAATTTAACCCCTTTAATGTCGCAGGACCTTCTTTCCACCATCCTAACTTTATCTCGCCTTAATAAAACCGGGATACCGAAACAAAACCTTACCACCGTAGCAAGGACATCCATGTAGCTATGTGTACCTGCAGCTATTTTGATTTGATAAGCAAACAAAGGCGACAAACAGCAGTAGAAACAGAAAGAAAAACCCGGCTGGCAAATAGAATAAAATAATCAGAAAGCAAACGCAGAAAGTGGTAATGAGGATACGCCGTGTCCTGACAATGGAAGCTCCCCAGAAAGGGGGAAACAGAAACGGAATGGCGCTGCCTGTTTTTCCGTTTGTCTGGAAAAGTGAAAAGCATGTAAATGCCCAAGGCGGGTATTATACGGCGGGGACGATGCCCAACCCAAACCAACCCTATCCCCCTCGGATTTCTATATTCCAGAGAGCAGACACTTGAGGCAGAGCTAGCTGCTCGACAGCCAGCTGGACAATAATTGTGCGAGGGTGCCCGGCTACCAAAGTGTCCTAAGGGCAACAACAGGCCGGAAAAGGGGAGAAATCGGGGAGCTAAGGAGTCGCAGGCAGGAGTGTCCTGAACAAGGATGTGCCAAGTGCCACGGGGGCGTCGGCGGCGGCCCGAATGCTAATGAATTGAAATTGTCAGAGGCGCGCGCGGGGCGTATGAGCAATTTGATTGCTGAGCAAATTTTCCACTGATGAAAATTGAATTGTTCATTGGGTGGCGTGTGGCGTGTCATGTCACTGTCAAGAGCAAATGTTTCCAATGCCGCAACATCAACATCAACATTGTTGTCTCTTCCCCCCCTAACCCCCCGAAAAAAAAAAAAAAAAACAAAAACATTCAACAAATGAGGTTTGCAAATGTCGGCAGAATGGCAAAGCTTGCGTGATATTTATTATTTGTAGTCTGCCGTTGTTTAAATGATGTTTCCAGCGATTTATTTGTGGTCGGGCTTGGTTGTTTTTTAATGAAATTTACCCTTTCCCCTCTCAACCCTCGACTCTCGACTTTGACGTGTAACTATGAAAAAACGAACGAAAATATTATATGGCAAACGCGAGCTGTCACCGCGGGCGTGACTAAAAGTTGCCATAAAAGAAGAAAGCGCAAACCGTAAACTTTTATTACTCTGCACAACACAGTGCACATTCCTGGGCTGTTTTTAATTTTCCCGAGCTGATGTCATTGTCCTGGCGTTGGAGATTCATTTTTTCCTATTCTCGTATCACTTTCCCAGACGGAGCTCTCGCACAATCTGCAACAATTGTCGGAGAAGGCACGTTCCACGACCGAATTCATCCAGCGCCTCAAAGGCATGAGCGACAAAGTAACGGTAAGTTTGGGAGAGAAGAAGGGGGAAGTACCGGAGTCTAAAATCTGGCATCCATCTTGATGATACTCTCTGCGTCATCCTCAGGAATCCTGCATGGAGTTCGAGCGGCTGGTGCACGCCCAGTGCGAGGCCCTAATCCAGGCCATTCACGACAGACGCGAGTATCTGCTGGAGGCGATTCGCAATGACAAGGACACCAAGATCAGGATACTCAAGGTGGGTTTTTTAGAGGATTCTTGTTCTTAAAAAATATCTAATATATACATATTTTTTATATATTTTTTTTATAGGACCAGCAGTCGAACTGCACTGGCAAATTGCAGCAGACCACGGGACTCATACAGTTTTGCATTGAAGCTCTGAAAGAGACTGACAGCGCTGCCTTTCTACAGGTATTTTTAATGATTTATTATTTTAATAAATAGGAGTCATGCTAATTATTTAATTATTTTATGTTAAAGGTGGGCTCCATGCTTATCAATCGAGTGGCCAACACAGACATGACCTGGCACCAGGAGGTGACCAATGCTGCTCCTCGGGTCTCGCCCATCGTGGACCTGACCCTCGATGATGCGGCCTTGGCCAGAGCCATAGATAACTTGAACTTTATACAGATGAAAGGTGAGATTTTAATTTAATTTAATATACTTAAGATTGATTATAAAACTAATAGAGATGTGTTTTGTTAGAATAAGTATTTCAACTAGGAAGTTCCTTACAAACTAGACAAATAATGTAGGAAGTACTTGTAGAAAGATTTAGCGTAAATAAAATATGTTAAATGTAGAACACTTTTTCGAAAGAAACCCTTCCCCAAATTCAATATTATTGTCTCCTAACCACAGGGGCTGAATTATTGGGTCCAACTGTATGTGCTAAGCAAACTTCGCCTCATAAATATTGTCACTAATTACGCACAAACACACACACACTCACCCGCAACACACCTGGCCAAAAGGTGTGACTCTGGGCCACCCTGCAAAAGAAAACATAAACATAAACAAGACCCCAACTCCATCCTCCCCTTGAAACAATCGGGAAAGGGCCCTCGAATCGAGAGCCATTGAAGAGTTGGAACTGTGAAGGGGTTTCAGAAATAGTTTCTGTGTGTCGAAGGGTTCCTAAATTTAGAACTGAAAGTGCTGGGAATTTGAGGAGCTGACAAATTTCGAGGAGCATTAAAGTGAAAGTGTTGAAATCGGATAGTGCAGGCTCATTGTAGAATAACTTATTTAAATAGAAAGTAAGACAGGACAGTCCCCCTTGCATTTGATATGTCTCTAACATTTTTGTGCTTCTTTCATTCTGATTGTGCTGCTTGTGCTCTCTCATTTAAATGAATGTCCGCATAAAATATAAACAAAAACGCATTTAAAGCCGTCAAAGATGGAGATGAAAGATGTCCGGCAGGTGAGCAACAACAACAACATCAACACGAAACCACAAATAAATGCAAGACAAAATTCCAAATATATTTATTTTAAAAACCAATCAATACAAGACACAGAAATTCACAAAAGTTTAATTCCATAGTTTGTTTTTCTTTTGTTTTTTTGGACATTCTTTTGGTGCTTTTAACCCCTCACACACACTCATTTAAGAATCCACCCACGCACTCACACATCGACCTGGCCTTCGTCGGCCATTTTGTTTTCAAGGATTTTGGCCATTGTTTTCCACTCTTTCCATCGCTCACTCTCTTCCGGGCAACTCACGCCTACGCATAATAATTTTTCATTTTCATTTAAGCCACCACTAGCAGGGGAATAAAAAATAAAATAAAACAAAATGCCCAGAAAAATGCGTCCAAATATTTTCGTTTCTCGCTTCCGGTTCCTGGCGAATGTCTTGCCTCGTTCTTGCCGCAGCCTGTCACGCCTCCGGAGGCGGTGGGCGTGGCCGGTCGGTCGGTCAGCGATGTCACTTGAAGTGACATAATTTTTTACTTTTTTACGCAACGTTTTTCCTTTGGCCTGTCGCTTTTCATTTGACTCTGACTTCGTCCCTCACTCTCCTGTCGCCTCATTATTTCATGCTTAAGCTTTCATTTCGCATTTCGCATTTTCCGTTTCCGTTCCTTATATTGTTATTATTATTTTTTATGTGTAGCCAGGCTCTTTTCTGGTATTTTCGCCAGCAATTGACCCTCTTCAAGGCCCCGGCTCGGGCTTATCCCTTACACTTTTGGCCTGATTGCGACGAGGCACCTTGATTTCTGCGGCTTCACAGCCCCGTGACTCTACGGGTTTTGTGTTTCGGCTTTGACATTTGACAGCTTTTGGCGCCTTTTTAATTTGAGCGCCGAGTCAAGGGAGCGGAAAGCCCGAAAGTGTCGTCATTTTTATGTTTATTTTGCGGCATAATTTTAGGCGCTTCACTTCGCTCTTTGCCATTTGTGTTGTGTCATGAATTTTTATTGCCAGGCGTTGGTTTTATGCCTCGATTTTATGGCATGGTGTGGCGTGGCATGGTCCCCCTTCAGGCAATTAATAAAAAATGAAAGCCCCAAAACATTTGATGTCCCTTTGACAGATTCTCTCCTCTTCATCTTTATTTTTTTTCAGGGATCATTTGCTGGTTTTCCGGTTGTCATTCACTGAAACTTTTTTTATTGGTTGTGGTTTATGTATTTGGCTTAGTTGTATTGATAGTTTGGCTTACTTTTATTTATTAACCAATCACTCTGCTAACACACACACACACTTCCTTTGGGTCCTTGAATATATTTGTACATTTTCTTTGGATTAATTTAATTAGCACTACTATTGATTTTACTAATACTGAAACACTTTTTAATTTTACTTGTGAAACATATTTTAAAATAATTTATATATCTTGAAAATAGCTCCCATGACTCCAACTATACTGCCATCGGATTGTTCAGCGGAAAATAATTCCGTGACTGTGGCGTGGCAGCCACCGAATCATTCCTTTGTGGAGGGTTATGTCCTGGAATTGGATGATGGAAGCGGTGGGGAATTTAGGGTAAGTTTACAGTGAATATAGAACTTGAAAACATATATCTGATCAAGTCATAAAGCAATTTGAAACCTTTCTTCTAACCCTTCCTCTCTTATTATAAATAAAGTAATTTTTACCTAATTTCTCCTAACTTCCTGTTTAAATACCTCACAAATAACGTAAACCATTAAATACCTTACCTGTCAATGAATAGCTCCCTTGAATGAATGGGCGTTTGAATGGCCCAATCCGACTGTTGATTGGCCCAGTGAATGGCTGTCATCTTCCAATTTATTAACCGAGAACTTTAATTTGATTCCCAACAGGAAGTCTACTGCGGCAAGGAAACAATTTGCACCGTGGACGGGCTGCACTTCAACTCGATGTACAATGCCCGGGTGAAGGCCTTCAATTCCGCCGGAGAAGGTGAATACTCGGAGCTGATTGGACTGCAGACTGCCGAAGGTGAGTCCACCTCTACTAGCTTTTTCAATTAAGCTCCTTCTCAGCCTGCTGCCTGCTGCCAGCCGGCTTGCTTGTGAGCTACTTTTCCAACTGTTTTATAATTTAATCCTTTTCGGTCATGCGCCACCCCATTTCCATTCAGGACTCCACTCCACCTGCCGGGCCCCCTCGCTTCGTGCTTTGCATGTCAAACAGCCATTGACCCCTTTTACGCCTGCCGGGGGCCAGGGAGAACCTGAATGGAAATGGGAGTGGATACGGGGCTGGTGGATACGGAATGGGTGTGTGTGTGGGGAGGGAATGTCTTGTGCAATCCAATTCTCACTTGATTGATGCATGCGCCACCTGACAGCAGCTCCTTTTGCTCCGCGTAAAGTTATTTAATTTATAAAATGGCCAGAACGCTTCCTAGACCACTTTACTGCCGGTCTCTGCCGGGTTTCTGTTTCTGTTTCTGTTATTAGTTGGCCGCCATTAATTTGCAACTTTTAATTGATTATTTCGCGGCGACGCCAAGCGGGGGTTCTCGAACCCAAACCCGAGCCCGAACCGGAACCGGAACCCGATCCCGATCCCACTGCAAATTGCCATTTTATAAAGTGTTTACACCGAGCGCGTGTCCCCAAGTAATTAACGGAAAAACCAGTTAACAGTTTATGGCCCGTGACACTGGCGGGCGGTCTGCGCTAATGACTTGGCTCTAACACCTCGCAGACAAACCAGAAAGGTCTAAAGACAAGGTTCTTGGCGAATAGAAAGGGTTAGCGGGGACTCCAATTACTTACGAAGGCTGAGAAGCAATTCGTGAAGGTATAAAATTAAGGATAATTTTAAATAAAAAGCTAAAGAACATGGCAATAATTAAGGAGGTTTAAAAAGTTATAGAAATTAAAACTGACTACTCTTAAATATTTTAATATTTTAATATACTCATTAATATACATTTGACCATAAATACATCAACTTCAGGACTCCAAGCATAGTTTTTAAATCTCCTAGAAACTAAGAGAGATGCCAAGGGAGAGAATACTCGTAAATTAGATCGGCTTAGTACTCTTCCATATCCCTTTTAATAGACTCTTAATCCCAACTTCAGACAAAATAATTTGGCAAACATTTCCAGTCTCTCTCTCTCTCTTTCCCTCTCTTAGTTATCCAATTAAGAAACTGGGAACAGTTTATAACAGCTAATTAAATGCCGGCATCCAGGACTCGTAGGAGTCTATGGTGCTTAACTCAAATCCCTCATAGTTTTAATCGCAAAGTCATATCCCCGACGTAAACAAAACAATGCCCAGCCGAGGAGTCCGTCCTCCTGGCCCAGATGCTTGCTTTGTGGCCTGTTTGGCCACACAATTGCCTTTGGTGGCCAATAAAACAGGCAACGTCATCGTCGTCAGCAGACCGAGCACTAGAGTCCCGACTATATATACTCTATATATATATATAGGGCTGGTCCCAGCTGATTCCAGACTAGCCACGGCCACTTAATGCGGCCACAACAATAAAAAAGGAAATTTAATAAAGCACTCGACTCGACGCCACTCGTTGCCTACTTTGCGGCGCATAACAGCATAAACTATAAGCAAAGGACTCCGACTCGGACTCCAGATTGCACTGGCCACTTGAGCTTTGACAATGGGGAAAATTGCAACCAGTCTGACTTTGTTTTTCTTTCCACTTTTTCCCCTGGTTCGACACACTGCAAGAAGTAAGCTGGATAAGCTGGAATAGGAAAAGCTATGGAAGGGATTTCGAAAATGGGGTTTATTTGAAGAGATTTTGCTAAGGAAACTATGGTTTAGGGAATTGAATTAACAAAGTATTAAAAGACTATTAAAACAACTTTTAATTAAACTTTAATTAAACTTAAAAAAAATCCATACAAGATTTTTGTAGGAATAATCTTAAGCAAAAGAAAATAATTTTATAAATAAGCAAAAATAATATTGAACTTTAAAACCTGTAAGTTCCTACTCCTTTTAGTCTCTTTGATATATTATTTTTTCTATTTACAAATTTTATAAATATATTTCTCAAATTACACAACAATATTTTTCCCACTGTACTCATCAGTTCTACTTTTTTTCCTTCCATTTCCTCCCATTGCAGTGGCCTGGTTCACGTTTGATCCGGTTCTCAGCGGCGGCGCCGGATCGGGCTTAATCTTTAGCAAAAACAATGCCACCGTTAGCGTTGAGGGCTGGGAGCACCGTGTGGCCCTCGGCTCCGTTGGATTCTCCCGCGGCGTCCACTACTGGGAGTTCACCATCGACAACTACACGGCGGACACGGATCCCGCCTTCGGAGTGGCACGTATCGATGTGGCCCGCAACAAAATGCTGGGTGAGTGAGCATGCCTCCCAGGTACTCCTCTGGTTCCTCTTCTACTTTCCCCTCTGGCTGTTCCTTACCTCAGCTCAGTGGGTTACTGGTTGCATTGGAAATTCAATTAAAAATTCAGAGCAGGCGAGGAGAGGAAAAAGAAGTTTTGATCGAAAAAAAAGGGGGGAGGTACAGGGGAAAACCAGAAGTGGAAAATCTGCACAACAAATAGATTCTGGCGTTGACAAAAGATCGAATACGTATGCGGAAAGTTCGCAGCTAATAGATGCGAATTCAGGGGGGAAATTCGAAGAGAGAGACAGGGAACCGGGAACTTAAAACTTTGCCATTTTGCCGCCACGCAAGGCGAAGCCAATAAAATCGAGTGCCAAGTAGGGGCGGGGGCGTAACGAAAACTTTTGCCATTTCTTGTTGCATGTGCGTGAGGCGGAAGGCGCGGAGTTTTCGTTACCAGACTGAGGCAAACACAAACAAAGGCGGAAAGGAGCACAAAGAGCGGAAGGAGCTGCGGCGCCTTGAAGTATGCCGCAGCAAATTGATTGAAAATGTGCGTGGTTGCGTGGGAGGAGGCTCTGCTCTAGGCCCTGGGCGCGAGTTCGATACCCAAGGCGACTTAGAATGCAGACAAAAGTAATTAAAAGTGCGGCACTTAAACTTTTGTCAAATGCGAAAGTTTATTCTTGCCACAGAGCATCGCTCTTGCTCTTATTTTTTATTTATTTCAATTTTTTTAAAGTACTCTTTGTGTATCTTTTTTCACTTAGACAATTTATTTCCCAAGCTGCTCACGCGCCATTTAACACGTGCCCTCCGGCAGCAGCAGCAGCAGCCTTCGCTCGCTGGGAAAGCTGGGAAAACTACGGGAAAACTGAAGTTTTCGAATTAAATTTTCATATGCAAAGCGAGGCAGGTGGCGCCCCCAGCGACTGACATTGACACTAACAGTTGCAGTTTTCCAAGTTGTTTTACGACGACTCTCATGCGTTCTTAACCCACTCCCACTTGGTCCCTTATCCCTCCTGCTCCCAGGACCAGGATCCTGCCGCTTGTTGCTCTTGCATTTGTCAGTTATAATTCCACGGACTAGCTGGCAGAGCAACTGAGACAGGAAAGTGACAAGCTATGGATAGGAGGAGTCCTGGGACCCAACTTGCCAGTTAAACTTTAAAGTTCGCAACTCGAAATCGTGAGGAGAAGTCAGGGAAACGAAGAGCAAAGATTATGATAGGGAAGACTATGAGTGTGAAGGCTATGAGGCATAAATTAAAATAACAATTTATTGAATTTTAACAGGGAGTGGGGATTAATTTTAAAAATTACCTACGAGTGGAGGTAAAACTACAAAGGAAGTTAGATTGCAATTGAATCAGTTAAGCGAATTTGAAATTGATTATGACTAAGCCATAAATTTATTAATTTCCATTCGGAAAACTTTAAAAAATTAAAAAAAAAAATAACAATTTGTTGATTGCTTAGCTTTTCCCCCTACAAAATTTCCCATTAAGATCACCAAAACGAACTAACTATTCTTGTTTATTTCTCAAAAACCTTTACAGGCAAGGACGAGAAGTCATTCGCCATGTACATCGACCGTCAGCGCTCCTGGTTCCAGCACAACTCGGTGCATGAGAGGCGGGTCGAGGGCGGCATAACCACGGGAAGCACCATCGGAGTACTCCTCGATCTGGAGCGGCACACACTGAGCTTCCTGGTCAACGAAATGCCACAGGGATCGGTGGCCTTCCGGGATCTCTACGGGGTCTTCTACCCGGCGGTGAGCATCAACCGCGGCGTCACCCTGACCATGCACACGGCCCTGGATGCGCCCAAGATGGACTACTTCTAGGGCAGGTCGGATGGGATCCGAAATAGCAAATTGTGTACATAAGGAAGGAGAGAGAGAGGGGAAGAGAGCTTGGCATTTGACGACAGTTATCGGTGTCTATATAGAGCATTACCTTAATACGAACCAACAGTTTACTCAAACAGCTTAGTTTCGGGCAAGGTTCAGCGACATATCTCCACTTAATCGTATCTCTACTCGTAGTTCTATAGGTTCACTGTTTGAAAAACGCTGCGCCAAAAGGGAAATAAAATAATTGAAAGCATTTAGCATTAACTCTACGTGTAAAATATAATAAAGAGCTCTGAATGTTTTGCCACACACACAGAATAAAGCCAAAAATCAAGCACCGTGCAACCACAAAATTTAAACTTAAATCGTAAACACCAAAAAACGAATCAAATTTCAACGCAACCGAATGAAAAACTGAGGTAAAAATCCAATTAGCAATTAGTGTAGCTAAAAATCAGCATCTGTATGTCATAAAAATATATATTTAAACGCATTTCTTTGAGGCTAAAATAGAATCAAAATCAGCGTGTTTTTTTCGGGGAGAAGTTTTTTATTTTAAAGACTGACAGCAAGTATTCATTTTAAGTGCGAAAAGAAAAATAAAACACGTTACAAATTAAGGCCTCAAATTAATCACTAAAAAATTCAAGAAACCTCTTGCAAAATTAAATATTTAAGAGCACTGCAGAAATTGCATAAAACGAAAAAAACCAATTTAAAGCCAACAGTTTCGCTTATAAAATCAAATATGCATCTGAATATTAATGTTTAATGTACATTTAAGTTCCCTGTAAATATTGATGTATTTTTACTACCTAAAAACCATCGGCTATTCTAGTTTTTTTCCTATTTAAGGTGTAATGCATAACATTAAATTCCACTGTACGTACGGACTATTTATACTTTTCAACTTAAGCCTATCTACAGCGAAAAAACACAACAATTAAACTTAATTACCAGTACTATGCATGTTTAATATTTATAATTGTAATAATATACAAACAAACCGAAGAGCAAAACAAAAAACGAAAATGTAATTGCATAGGCAACAACCAGCACACAGCCACAGACACACAAGTAAATGAGTTTATTTAACAAAAAAACGGAAATAAAATAAATATGAGAAAAAAAGGCGTAATAAAACTAAATAGCTTTCCTAAGCCTCGATCGGATTTAAG
Source organism: Drosophila punjabiensis (assembly GCA_008042585.1). Lineage (NCBI taxonomy): Eukaryota > Metazoa > Arthropoda > Insecta > Diptera > Drosophilidae > Drosophila > Drosophila punjabiensis. The sequence goes on from VNJR01010772.1 coordinate 76,865, forward strand.
GTAAGCCAAGCTGGGAAATTCGGGTGATTTCAAGCGGCAAGAAAAAAATACTTTTTAATTAGAGCTAAGCTGAGTGCAAAACTAAAAACTTTCCCCACTTTTCCGCGTTTTGCATTAATGGAAAAGCCTCACGCAAGCGGGAGTTCGTTGTGCCAATTTCTGTGCGGATTCCCGTGTTTGTTCTGCTTAAGCGGCAAATGTGTCGCCAACAATGTGGAATTCTGGTTTGTTGTTTTGGCATTCTCATTCACACACAACACACATAGCACACACAACACGTACACAACCCACAATGCCCCACACACTTTCGCAAATTACACACTTAACTTTGGCGCCGCGTTTGCTTAGAAAGCCGGCACGGCATGTGTCAGCGGCAGGAGTCGGGGCAGGACTCCAATTGTTTGCTGCTTTTGACAAAAGCATAAATTTTAATGAGCACAGAGCATAGTGCACGAGGCACAGAGAAAAAACCGCCAAAGAAACTATTGTTATTTGGAATGCACATTGTTTGGAAGTCTATTTATGGCGAAGAGAGTCCTGCGAGCGGGAAACGCATCAAAGTGCAATTTGTATATCCGGGTTGCAGTTGGCGAAACTGACAAGGAAAAGCGCTTAGCTGCGGCCCCACTTCCGCCTCCTGTCGAGGGAGACAGGCGACAAGAGATGGCAGGGACAGGACATGGGACACAGGGCGCAGGACATGCAGCAGCTGCTCGTCGTCTGCTTCATAAATCATAAAAAAAGAAAACTTTAGCCGCACGTCGCCGAACAAGAGAAACTCTGCCAACCGCTGCCTCACATTTTCACATTTTCCTAGTTGCTGCCCTCCGTGACCCCCCTCCCGGAAAACTTGCCCCCGCAAACTAACCAACAGCTGCTAAGTGTTGAGTAAATGTTTTCGCGCCTCGTTGCGCTCTCAAATTCCCAAAACGTTTCCAGTTGTCGGTGTTGTTGTTGGCTACATGGCGGATGTGGCACGTGATTGCAGCAGTTTTCCCACACCAACTCATAAATAGGAAGAAAAGCTGAGTTTTCCGACGTTATTGGCAAATATCTTTTATCTTGTTTTACCCGCAAAAGACATGGCCAAAGTTTTGGGTGAAGGATTTTCTGTTGATATCTTGAAAGGATAACAAGATGCTCTCTAATAAACCTTTAATATTTTAATGTGTTTTTAAGTTATTACAACGAATACAAGTTCAATATATAAAAATCCTTATCACAACTCTGCAAGAGAATCAGTGACTTCCTTTTGGTGATCCTCTTGCTCCATTCCTTCTCTCTGATTACTCTCGGTGTGCTCTTCTCTGTTCACCTTCTTACTTTTCTCTTTATCCTCATTTTCCTGATTTCCCTCCACCGGAGTCTCTGTGGTCAATTGAGTGACTTCCTCTTCCACTGGCGCTCCTGTGGTCACATCCTTGCGTCCCTCGACCGACTCCCAATACTGCATTACCTTCAGGATCCTGGGCATAGCCGTACGCCGGGCACTTATGCCCCAATGCATGTCCATGTGGTTCCACTTCCGATACAAATGGTTCTCCACGACATTGGGCAGCAGCTTGGCCAGCCGCTGGACATCCTCCACCGCCGAGAGGAAGTCATTGCTGCCGTAGTACAAGGCCACCGGTGCTGTGATCTTTTCCAGGCGATAGTCCGGCGGAGTGGGTCGTCCATAGAGGCGCTGGTTCTCCTTGGCATCGTAATCAAATGGGCAGAAGCGATCCGAGGTCTGCAGCTGGAGATAGTGAATGGGCTGCTTAACATTGCAGCCACCAGGGAGGTGACCCAGCACCGCAGGATACATGGTCTGTGAAGAGATTTTAATTAAAATGTAATGAAAAAAGATAATATCATCTAACCATATTGAGTTCCTCCCGATTTTTGCCCACAATCTGCCAGTAGAAGCGCACGCAGGTCTTGAGAACTCCAGCGGACTGTAAGCACTGATTAAGGTAGACAGGTGAGTGGGGGAATAGCTCAAAGTTCTCCCCAAACACTCCGATTCCCATGCGAGCGATACCCATGAGCGGTGCCTTCATATGCCGCATAAAGGCCACCGGGGCTATGGCGCTCATCACATGGATCTTGGCATTGTATTCCGGCCTGCTTGAAGCCATCACAAAGAAGCTAGTGGTGCCCTGGGAGTGGCCAAAGTAGCTCAGTTTCTGGTAACCAGTTTTGGCCAGAACAGCATCGATCATGGCCGGCAGGTCGTACATTCCAATCTCATGCCAGGAGAAACTCCAGTAGGACTTGTCCGTATTGGGATTCAGTTTGGCATGGCTCCGGGAGTAGCGATTCCCCCGGCAGTTGGCTAACCAAACATCATAGCCGTTGTCGTAAAGGTAGTAACCCAGACCACTCTGCGGACCCATTAAAATCCATGTGGCAGAGGTATCCTGCAGGCCATGAACCAGCATCACAGGCTTTGCCCCGGGCCGGGGAATGCGATGAAGGGTCAGGACATACTTGTCCTCTGTGGTCACCTGGTGAGCTTCAGCCGGGTACTTGTACTTCTCTAGGAGTTGCAACTGCTCAAAACAACTTATTAGAATGTTTAAAATAAAGTTAAGTATAAAGACTAACCGTGGTAAGCCGCGCATCTTCAAGGACACTCGCCGGAAAGGTGTCCTCTATGCCACCCAGAACGGAAGAGAGCCCTCCTGTTAGCACTGCGAGAACCCAGATCGCGTGTAGCATGACGTTCGATCCGTGACTAAATCGAGTTCACTCCGGCAACCCGCTGGCCACTAAAGAGCAGTAATTAGTACGTGCTGTTTTTCAGTGATATTTTTCGGTGTGCTTATCGATAAATCGCGGCATGCTCAATTTCAGTTTCAGTTTTAGTATATTCGCTCAAATTTGAGCAAATCAAAATTGTGTTCCATAAAAATCATGGTCAAAGTTCAGAGAGTGAACGGGAAGTGGCGTTAATTGACAGTCGGAAGTTCCAGCACTTAATTAGTTTGCAATTCTCTGGTAAATCATGCGAAACGGCTAGACTAGATATTAAAATAATTTCTATATATTGGGGAATTGCATTGTTAGTCATGAATTTTCCAAAGAACAATTAAAATAATTATTTAACCAATTTTATATATATTATTCAGCGTTGGAATAAATAAAGGTATTATATAAGAAGCATGAAGTCAAAACATAATGCTTTTTCTTGATGTAGAATTGATTTTTTAATGGGAAAAAGTGCAACTGATTTTTCAGCAACTTTAGTAGAAAGTTTAATACTCCTAATATTTAATATTTTTATGTTGTATTTTTTATTTTTCAATCTAATATTGTATTATTTATTTTTCTCTCAGTGCTATTACACTGCCCACTACTGTGGCTAATGTGTTCAAAGCCCTTGGATCCAGTTCGAGGGCCCATTTATATCCTATTCCGCACTGCCGGCCAAATCAAAGCGTACTCCTATTAATCCGATTTGGCATGCCACTTCCTAGAAATGTTTGCCGGCTTAATTGGAAAATTAAATTTTTAACTCAGTTTTGTGTGTGGAGTGGCCCGTGTCCACTCGGCAAACATTTGATTCGTTGTCGGGCCCTTTCAGTCATCGCATTCTTTTTTCGCAATTGATTGGCAAAAATTGATTTCAGCTTCTGCATAAAATATCTGGCGCTCTCCTTTATTTGCAGCAACTGCTGTCACGGGCGACGACGGCTGACAGGCTGACAAAGCGGCGCGGATGGCAAGGAATTGGGCTGGAATCGGATTCGGATTCGGAATCGGAATCAGAATCGGGATCCTTCCCTCCCGGATTCGGCTCCGAACTCTGGACTCCGGACTTCGATAGGCCTGATGTGCGCTGGCCAACGTTTCGACATTTGACAAATAACTTAATTCGGCGTTGTCACCACATGTTGGCAATGCCAGCCCAGACGAGGCAGCTCAAGGGAGCGCCCGGTAGCAGGAGGAGGGTGTGGGTGGAGGTCCTGCCAGCTTGACATCCTCTGGCATGTGGGCGCCAATGGGCGGCTGTGGATGTGGCTCTGCACAAGTCAGTTGGCAGCATGTTGAAGTTGAAGCCTCGGTTTCATGCTCGACAGGCGTGAACTCCAAGGGGCCGTCAGTGCCATCGGGACGGAGCCTTTAAAATTAAGCTGCGAGCCTGGTCAATTTATCAATATAACACCGAAACGTTGGCCCAGTAAGGTGGAAAGATGTCAAGCTTCGATTTAATCGGTGTGTGGCTACAGTTTCTGAGAAGTATTTTATTATCTGGCTACTCTCAGAGGACTCTTAATGGTGTTTCTCGGGCAAGAAGGTCAAAAAGCAAGGAAGCAATAGCTTATTACATTTTTATTTCATTTTCCGATATGTCAGCTTTCTTACATATTCACCAGATTTCCATATAGTATTAATCGAACTTTCTGAATTATATAAATTTAGCTACAAGAGTCCAAAGACCAAACCGTGACCCTTTTGACCCACTTTTACAAGTCTAAAACTCAAACTCTCTGCCGCATTGCACAATTTCCCAGTCTCACCTTTAGAGGAGGCGGTTCCTTTAAGTCCCGACGCGTGCCACGACAATTAGCCCCTCTGCTCAATGCTCTGGCGTGATTATGCTGCCAACTGCCTATCAGAGGACAATCAACAGGCCTAAAGTGTGTTGCAACTTGCAGTTGGCGGTTAGCAGAGGTCCCAGGCCGCTTGGCCAACAATGAAAACGAGACCAATCAATTGGTCCGCTGAGCCCTTGGTGGCAGCTGAGAGCTCTCAGCTGAGATAATGGGAGCACAGCCTCAGCTCGTAGCCTTAAATGCCCAAAGCCACAAGCTAACTACACTGGGGAAAAGTGGTAACAACTCTGCTTATTTTGGTACACCATATCCAAAGTTGTTGCCCCAAAAAAGTGGAGCAATCTCATTGAAGTGTACTTCGACACGAAGCTCGTTAGCAGCAGGCTGCCTGCCTGGAGATTATGATCAGCATTGTTCGCCGCAGTCGTGGACTCACATTAGTTGCAGCAGTTGCTCAGGGGGGCCACAGAGCCCCTCGCACTAACCCCCTCTATGTAACGCACGTGACTTTTAATCACGCGCGCATAAAATTTCATGCGAAATCTTTGTCTTGGCCCAAAGGAGTCTGGCTTCTAGACCAGCTTTTGGCTCATTAAGGCTCAAAAAGCTCGAAAAAATAAAAATAAAAGTGCGTGGAGCCCAAGTGAAATAGAGAGAAGGTCAGCCGTTGGAACTTTACGACTTAGAAAAGTTTTTGGCCCAGCGCCAGCGACTCCATTCTCTACGGCCAGTCAAAGGAGCAACTTCCCTTTGGAGTCAAGTCCTGGGTCGAGGGTCCAGGGTCCTGCACTCTCTGCCTGATGGCGGCCAGACTTGATTCGAAGCCAATTACAATTCGTTTTTTAGCTGTCAGAGCCGCACTCAAGTCCAACGCCCACTGGCAGCCGTTAAAACGGGGGATCCCGCCCCCAACTTGTCTGCGTTTTGTAATTACTTTTGTGCACGTGCCACAGTACATGGATCCGGGACCAGCCTCCGGAATTTATTTCTGCAGTGCGACAAGTTCAGGGTCAGCGACTGTGAATCAGAAACAGAAAGGCCCCTTTGTCGGAATTCAATATTTTTAAATTTTTGTTGCGGGAAATAGTGTGAATGTGGAATAAAAGTTAATTAATTTTAATATTTAATGCCATTTAAATAGTTGATTTAACCAAGCGAGCGAGCAACATAGCCATAAATTCTGTCCCATTCTTATTTCCATTCCCAGTCCCCTTGCCCCGTGATGATGGGCTTGTTAATTTCTGTCGATAAAAATATGATGCTCTTTCCATTAATTACGCCATTATTTGCGTATTGTCAGGGGCCTGGTCCCGACTCCGGGCATATCTGGAGCTGGAGAATCCTGGCCGGCCATCAATAAAATGGACGAGTGATAAAGGATTACAGCCTGACAGCGGCGATGGTCGCGGAATTGATTAATTTATGGAAATCGAGAAGACTTTCGAGCACTGGCCAACAGGACTCGGCCGGAATTCCCTCTTACGTGGGAATTAACACCAATTGAAAGGTTTTCCTGCTGACGAGTGTCACTGTGGAGCCTTGTAAAAGATGCATCGTTATTTAATTTAATATGATTCGTAAACTGAAGCCGTAAATTAATTGAATTAAGCCCATTTAATGAAAACTTGTTTTACCGACTAATTGCTCACACAGAGTTTCAGATGAAGAGAGAGGAGAGGGAAAGAATTAAATTGAAAGGACATTTGATTCGACTTTGATTTGGGGGGAATATTTGTGAAGGGAAGAGAAAATAAATTGATGTCTTGATGACTTGATGCATTTGTACCTTAATTACTAAAGGACTTAACTATTCATCGAAAAGAATGCGTTAATCGGTGTCAGAATTAAGTAAACTTCTCATCAAATACCTGAAGGTACTAAAGAAAATCCAGGGTCTTAGCATAAACCCACTGCCTGACCAATCAAGAAACAATATCCATAAGAACCACTCACACATTGGTCATTTCATTATCAATATCTGGCATGCTGGCGCTGAAAGCAGAAAAATAAATGTAATATGCGCTGTAGTCCTTTTCATTACGATAATGAAATATATATCAAGAGCAGTTTATGGGGATTACTTACTTAAATGTGAGAGGCGCATGCAAAAAGCAGAGACCGGAGTGAACACACGGCGTAAAATCCACAGGAAAGGAGCGCGATGGCAGGATGGCAGCAGCGCCAAAAGGACATGCGTGCAAATATAATCGGCGAGGCGAAAGCCGCAACTATAACACGAAGCCGTAACGTTGAGCACGCCAAGGCAGGGGCATAATTATGGCATTATCACACTCACACACGCGGAACTAACGATAATCAATTGAGAAATGTTTATAATGAAGTGGAGCTGCCAAAAGGGGTTTTGGCCCGAACCACAGCGAGTTGTGCACTGAAATTAACAAGGAATAAAGAGCCATAAAAGAGTTCTTTTGGGTAAGTTTTTCAAGCATATTTTTATAGATAGTTACTTTGAAACTATATTTAAAATAAAGTATATTATTCATTATTGTTGTTATTAAACACTTAACAAAGTTTTAATTAAGTTTAACAGATTAACAAATTCCTTTAAAATATTTTATTAATTTTATAGACCTTTACAAGCTCCCAATTTTCTTTAAGTGCTCTTTCCGCGTTATTGTGAGTAGCCAGGCGCTAAGCACTTCATTTCTCCTGCCACGCCCCCTTTTCCTTGGCCATTTTCACAACTCCGTGGTTGGCGGCGAGGGGCGTGTCAGGACAAAAACGCCTAGCCAGCAATCTACCGATAGCGTGTGTGCCCGCCAAACGCTCATTGAGCAGCCCAGCAACCCACCGAGCCACTAACCATCATCATCCCCTTTCCCTTTTCCCTTTTCCCTGATAAATGCGCTAAGTATACGTTGGCCAGAGAGATAAACATGGCTAACACACACACACACTCTCTCACACGCCGCAGACCACAGAGTGTATTAAGTGTGTGCCAGAGAGTGTGTGCCCATTCATGACAACGTCCATCATAATTCATTGGGTATCGAGTTGGGCTCGGAGGTTGGGACTGGGGGACATGGCCTGGAACCGGACCGGACTGCATTGTAATGGAATTAGCATACACAAGACAAAGTTGCCAGTCGCGCATTCAGCGATAATTGAGTTTAGAAATGGGAGTAGGGAGAGGTAAAGGCACTGAAAGGAAATAAGAGGGATTTAAAGTGGGAAAATTAGAAAGGAAATCTTGATAAATATATTGCCTTTCGGTTAAATATTGAACTAATAATATTTATAGCAAGTATTGCCTTACCAAAATAATATTTACTATTTTTTATTATATTACCAAGCTTAGAAAATTGTTTATAATTATTTTCTCTGTCATTGGACTCTTTAAAAAGAGTCCCTAAGCTGGGCATTGAAATGCAAATGCAAATGCAGTCAGTCAGTCAGTTAGTCAGAAGGACTGACAGGAAACGGCCGCAGCTTCGCTGGCTCAACTCAGGGTTAAATGCAGCCCAGGTTAACCCATGATGACACTGCCGTCGAAACAAAGACACGCCTGCGGGCGCCTCTGATGAGATCCAGGGGAACCAGGAACCAGGAACCTGAAACCACAAACCAGGACCAGGAGCTGCAGAAATGCAACCTATTTTAAAGCACCGCTGCCGCATCTAATTTATGCCAAGAGCAATCGCAACCGCCAACTGCAACTGCAACAACGACTCAAATGCCAATGCCGCCTTATAAACGAGGTGAACTTTTCGCGCTGCCCCGCGAAGTTCAGAGGGCAATAAACTGCCACGGTTGTTTATTGTTTAGTGGGTCTAACAAATGAGTTCAGCGGAAGTTTAAGCCTGAATAGAAGCTTAAAGTGAGGCTTAAAACTTGTTTGTAGAAATAATAAATATTTAAACAAGTAAACTGGATTAAATTGTAAGTAAACAAGCAAGAAGTAAATTTGTGTACTCTAACATTACTATCTCATTAGTTTAGGTATAAACTCTCCTTAAACCACTTTAATTTTATACTTAAATAAAAACTCAGCAGAAGGAGTTCCCTTTTTGGTACAAACATTTCCCATGACCCCCTTTATTTTTCCCCCCGAGAGCTTAAAGTTAATCCATTTCTTGTACGATTTGCCCAACCCTATAGATTTCAACTGATCTCTTTCCAATTGTCCTGCTCTTTTTGCTGCATCTCCTCTGTCCTTTTAGGACACTGAAGACCAGCGCGAATTCAAAGCGTTTTCCACGGACTGTTTTGGACAAAGCGTTTTGTTAGAGAAACTCCACCGTGGCCCCCCTGGCAAGTGTCACTTAAAGGGATATCGTTTTGTTTTTTTTTTTCTGGCCCCAAGTTCTTTTTACCAAAACTGCAATTCGAGCAATGCAGGCAAGTTTTTCCTTTTTTTCATTTTTTTTTGTCCTGCCAAAACACTCTGCTTTCTTTCAGTCCCAGTTTCAGTTCCAGTTCGAGTCCCTCCTCCCTGCGCTTTCAATTTGTGTGTACATAAATTTCGAAATGGACTTCTCGTGTTTGGGGCCCCGACAGCAAAAAATGTACAGAAAATAGCGAGAGAAAAAAGAAATAACGCAGAAAAATAAATAAAAATGGAGGGAACACTTTTCTCTTTTCCCCCCTAAAAGAAATGGTGGATGATGGGTGGTTAGGTGGTTGGGTGGATGGGATGGATGGCGTGCGGAAACAAGTGGCCATGACTGCAGAAACGGCAACAACGACAGCTGGAGATAGTGTGGCGCGAGGCAGCTGCATAAATAACGCAACAAAGGCCCTGGACAAACGCCAATCGAGGAGACTCGCGTCGCGTCGCGTTCTAGCCCCAAAATGAATGCCACCAAAGTTTCCAAGTGCATAAATTGTGCCAAGGAATTTGAATATATTTTAAGTATTTGGAAATTCTGATAATGTGGGACACATTCTGGGCGTCCATTCCGCTTCCATTCGCGCAGCTTAAAGCGTTTGACCAAAGGGCCAGGCCGAAGCTATTCCCTTTGATTGTGTGGCGATTTGCTCGGCCAATGGAGCATGAAATTACAGAGGGAGTGGAGTGTCAGCGAGAGTGAGGCACTGTGTGTGCTTGTGTGAACATGTAAATGCTCACATAACCATACGGAAAACATAACACTGAACAAAATAAAGTTTAAGTATAAATGAATATTGAATTTTAAGGGTTTAAATATCTCTGAAAACTATTTTTTGGCCTTGCAAGTCAGAAGCTTCAAACTCACTCAAAAAGTCATTTCGAGTTGTATGGTTAGTGACTTCGGTTCCCAATCTTAACTTCCTTTCTTGCTTTTCTTCAAAACTTTATGCAAATTTTTCTCGCAGTTTATTTTTCAAAGTGCAGTAAAAGGTCAAACGTTAAAGTCTTCATAGACTCAAGACTTTATTGCGTTCTGCTCGACTGGGAAAGGGTCTTCTCCGGTCTCCTACTTTCCTCTGTGTTCAGGAGAAACAAAGCTAGTCGAAAGTCACACCAATCGAGATTGACTGGGAAGCCGGAAGGCGTTCATCGGGCGTGACACCCGAGCAGAACTTTGACGGTCAACTGGGAATGGAATGCCATAAATACTAATCAAATAAAGAGCAAGCATATCGATTCGATTTGCACCGTTCAATTACTAATTGAAAGCAGCACTCGCGATGGATTCCAGCTCAGCATTCCAGCTCGGAGCTCCAAAAGGGTGAAATCTCTCGTTAGCTCTCGCTCCGCCCGGAGCCCCCCCACAGCGACATATGCTCATATGGCTGCTTGGGGCGGGGGCTAGGACTCCGGTGTCATCATTACCATGACTGGGATTACGATTACTGTCATCGTCGTGTCATCACACAAACACACACATAGAGAGAGACTCGGGAGGCGTCTTTATGGCTTTTGGCGCTGAAATGATAAGAAAAGTTTTTGCCGGGGCTTATGTCCATGCTGGAAACATATGGCATATTGCCAGGCGAAACATTTAATGGTCTGCAAAATGGCCGGGGCCGGGACATTAAAAGTTGCTTAACCTTCATTAGGCGCCCGATTCCGATGCCGACTGTCAGGGCGATGGGGCGAAATTTAATATGTGTCAAGTCCTGTCGGCGGGGGGCTTAATATCCCATTTGTGCAGGGCCGCCGCGCTGCATCCTAATGATATGCTTGAAGGAATGGCAAATCACCGCAGTTGGCAGCCAAAGGAGCGGCATCCGGTGGAGCTTTAATCAGCGAAAGGAGTGCCCAATGTAGGAGTAGGCAGAGTGGCCGTGGAGCACAATTTCCAGCTTGTTTCACGCCACAACGAGCCGGGTGCCACCAGAGAGGCGCTAATGCGGCGACGTGGCATTATCCTTGTTCCTTTTTTTGCGCGGCACCCAGCTCCTGTCCCTGCTTCTGTCCCTGCTTCTGTTCCTAGTCCTGTCCCTGCTCCTGCGGCTGCACTCTGCCTGCTTATTTTGATAATCAAATTTGCGCAAACAGGCGAGCAAGGAACAAGGAAGAAACAAGGGCCAAGGATAATAAGGGTTGAGCTCCGTGCACTCTCACAATTAGATTGACAAAACTTCAAGTTTCTGCTGTTCCAGCAAGAACTTTAGAGAAGGGAAGAAGAAGAAGGTCTTTAAGTGGCTACTTTTTGATTAGTTTAAAATATATATATTTAGTTTTAGGTGTATTTTAAGCAGTACATTTAAGGGTCTTTCTTTAGAGGAACTTAGGTTAAATCCGAAAAAAACATTTTAAGACCTATTTCCGCAAGTTCTTCCTTATATAACAACCTTATCAAATCCATAATCCATGTCCATATTGCTAATTACGCGGTGAATTCAAGCACAATCTATAAAAGAAGGCTTCTGCGATACGGGCTCGATATAGGCCACAGAATGTCTATTCTAACGCTGCTCGTGTTCCTCGTGGTCGGCACTGCTGTGCCCAGTGCTTGGAGCGAACCCTTCCCTCCTTTCACGTTACCCTTCGTAAAACGAAGCGGCTTACCCTACTTGGACTCATTACCCCAGCCCAAGTCACAAGCCAACGCGATGGCTTCATATTCGCCCATGTTGCAAAGAGCTTCGCTTCAGATGACCTACAGTGGAGCGCAATATTTTTCAAAAGTTGACATCCAGACCGACGCCAAGCTGGGCACGGTGAGTAATTATTTAAATAAGATATGAACTAGTATTCAAAACTATGAACAACATCTTTTGGTAGATGGATTTGATCGGGAAGTACGGCTTTCCGGCAGAGAATCATTACATCAACACGGCCGACAGCTACAAGCTCTGCATGCATCGCATTCCCCGGCCAGGGGGCATGCCGGTTCTCCTCGTCCACGGACTGATGTCCAGCTCGGCCTCCTGGGTGCAGCTCGGACCGAACAGTGGCCTGGCCTACCTGCTCTACCTCAAGGGGTACGACGTCTGGATGCTTAATACCAGGGGCAATATCTACTCGCGCGGTAACCTGAAGGATATGTCCGAGTCGAAGTACTGGGACTTCTCGTACCACGAAATTGGAACTTACGATCTGCCGGCTGCCATTGATGAAATCATTCAGAAAACGAACCAGCAGCAGATCCAGTACATCGGACACTCGCAGGGCTCCACGGCCTTCTTTGTGATGTGCAGCGAGAGGGCGGAGTACGCCAACAAGGTGAGCCTCATGCAGTCGCTTTCCCCAACGGTCTTCCTGGAGGGCAACCGTAGTCCAGTGCTCAAGTTCATGGGCCTCTTCAAAGGTGGGCATGGGGTGAGTCTTTTGAGAACGAAATTTATGAAGTGGAAAACAAGCTTCGAGTGTTATCCTATACCGCAGATTCTGATGGAACTTCTGGGAGGCTACGAGATCTCGCGGAAGACAACGCTCATCAAAAAATTCAGACAGCACATCTGCTCGGTAGCGTCGGCCTTGTCGGAAGTGGCCAATCGCATCTGTGCCATCTTTGACTATGTAACGTGTGGCTTTAACTGGCAGGGCTTCAATGAGGTAGGATTTCCTCACACCTCCAAAGGTGGCTGATTCCATGCAATCCTCTCTTTTGCAGACACTTGCCCCCATTATAGAGGGCCACTCGTCGCAGGGCACCTCCGCCAAGCAGCTCCTCCACTATGCCCAGCAGCAGGGCCAGAAAGCGTTCCAGCGCTATGACTTTGGCAAAATCCTGAATCTCATCCGCTACCATTCCCTCTACCCGCCCCAGTACAACCTGTCGCTGGCGCTCAGCAAGGTTCTGCTGTACTCCGGCGCCGGCGACTGGCTGGGATCCCTTTCGGATTGCAGCCGGTTACAGCAATTACTGCCCAACTGCATCGGGAATATCAAGGTGAACTCCGAGAGCTTCTCCCACTTTGACTTCACAATCTCGAAGGATGTCCGTGTCCTCCTCTATGATCAGGTCATTAAGCAGAGCTGTATTAGCTGCGGCACTTGTAATTGTAATTGAGGTTTTAATATGAAAACAGGATAAGAACTAAGCAATAATTGTTAACTGAGTACTTGGGTCGAATTAATCCAATTGATGTGCATAAATAAATACAAGTGTTTGTGTTTTAATTATTTATTTTAAAGATTTTCTGAATAGTTCCAGGAATATACTATCACAGAGGCTACGGGGTTGAAAGAATGTTTAAGATTAGAATCAAATTGATTCATCAGCTAAGTAAATAATACAATTATGTTTATGAAACATCGAAGAGAACTTTAAATATTTTCAATTTATATAATCGCATTCTAAGTCATTTATTTCTATTTTTGGATATCGGAAGCATTCCGTGAAGTTTCGGTCCAAAGATTCTAGAGAGCTTCCTAAAAGAAATATAAATCCCAAAACAACTTTAGGTAATAAAAATGATGTGCGATATCCTCATGATTTTTTCGAAATGACGCTGTTGCGTCCTATCCTAAATTCGATTTATTGGCTTAGTAAATTCTACAGAAGGTAAGTTACAAAGACTATATTTGATTTTGTTATCTATAAAATTATAGCAATATTCATTCATGAACTTGATGGTATTAAATAAAGGGATTTGTCAAAATGAGATGCACAATTTTATTTCCCCAACTTATTTCCTTGGTACAGCGGCGGACAGTTCCATTCCTTGTTATGTATATATGAACTTTTAGAAAAGTCTCAAGGTTGTTTGATCTTAACCCTTGGCAATTAGTGCTTTAATCATGTAACCAAAACATACTTGTGGGATTATCAACGGTTATACAATTTGGGCATATTCTTTTTAATTTCGCGCTGTTTTAGTTTGAGGTCTATATAAAGAGCCTAAGTAGACCGGTTTCCTTAGAAGCAATATTTTTTTCAAGATGAAATTACTTCCCTTCGCTGCTCTTTTTACGCTCTTGGTAATTGGTGCCGTGGCAAAAGAGGTACATAAGTGATCGGAATATCTGCTGTTATTAATTAACATCCGGTGTTCTAAATTAGGTCGGCGAAAATGAATTACTGGAATACTTCCGAAAGGAGCTGAATAATGGCAAGCCATTAGAAGACCTCTCACTACCCGAGGACCAGTCGGAAGAAGATGATTCCGAAGAACAGCTTGTGCCTGATAACAGTCGTCCTTGCACTCGAAAGCCTCTCCAGCCGCCCACACCAACTCCACTTCCAACTCTAAGCCAAATTTCTTCTGCACCCGTATCTTTGGTGCTATATTTACTGCGCAGTCATTTATTGCTGCGAAATGAAGTACAAAAGGAGCAGCAACAGGAACTGGCCCAGAGACAGTTGGTTTCAAACCTTAACAAGTTAATCCAGGTTCAATCCGCACTGAGGACATTATCAGATAGGGTCCAATCCGAGTTGGTGGAATACGTAACGAAGCTTAGAGACGAACAATATAAGAGACTGAACGAATCATCGGCACCGAACCTAGAGCTACCTGTAAGCAAGATCCTTTCAATTACACGATATGTTCATTAGACATCTTTTCATTGCAGTCACAGCCATTGGAAGAGTCGCAGTCAAAGGCGAACCAGTCGCAGGCACAAGAGCAGTCACAGGTTCAGTCACAGGGACAAGCAGAGGAGCAGTCACAGGGGCAGTCTCAAGGACAGTCTCTGGGGCAGTCTCTGGGGCAGTCTCTGGGGCAGTCTCTGGGGCAGTCTCTGGGGCAGTCTCAAAGCCAGTCACAGGTGCAGTCACAGGGGCAAGCAGAGGGGCAGTCACAGTTGCAGTCACTGGTGCAGTCTCTGGGGCAGTCTCAGAGCCAATCACAGGTGCAGTCTCAAGGGCAGTCTCTGGGGCAGTCTCAGAGCCAGTCACAGGTGCAGTCTCAGGACCAATCACAGGGGCAGTCTCAGAGCCAGTCTCAGAGCCAGTCACAGGGGCAGGTTAATGTGGTGCCTATGGCGCTGCCAAGAATTCTATTTCCATACAATGAAATCCGGTTACGAGGATAGTCAAAAGCCAAAAATGTTGGCTCTTGACTGATTTAATAAAAACATGTCCAACTAAGGACATTGATCAATAAAAAGATATCAATGAAAGCAAGGAATCTGTAGTTTTTTAATGAGGATATAAAAGCTCGGGCGCCATTAGTATGTGAAGAGTAAGGCGGCTTGCTTAACTTCAATTCGTCTTTTCTATTTACTTTTCTTTATCAGCTGAACGTTTTTTCGAGGGAAATGAGATACTTATGACTTTCTAAGCCCAGGAATATGTATTTTAAGTGTAAGGTGATTGAATATCACCACTTTTAAATGACTTTTGTTGCCATCAACGGGTCTTACTTGGACTTCAAAAGTAAATAAATATAATCTAGACCAAATCAAAATAAATATATAAATAAATTGTGGCATATATATTTTCAACTAGGTACTACTAATAGTTGATGTTTGTAGTATAAGTATTTAAACAAGTATTGTCCTTTTCAAGGTTTTTTGTGTAGATATAACCTTTTTGTAAATCTTTCCGCTTATGATGCAACGCTCGCTAACTGATAGAATTATCCTCGGTAAGGCATTACCATTTCTAGCGTGACGATTATAATTTTGCGGTAAATTAGCATCAAACCTATAAAAGAGGCTGCAATCATTTGCCTCGAAAGTCAATTTAATATCAGGATGACAATCGTGTCATGTTTAACGCTACTCACGCTCCTGGCTATCCTTGCTATTGGAGCTGTAGCAGACAGTGATAGCCTTGATTTATTCAGACTTGAAGTGAAAAGAGTACACGACTCGGAGGTACTTTATTACATAAAAAACTAAGCATTCATAAATTACTATGACTTCCCATCAGGGCCTTCGAACTGAAACCCAGGATCTACTGTTGCCGTTGCTCTCACAATGGGAATTAATAAACCAACGAAAGTCACAAATCAATTTAGAGTCCGAAGCAGGACAGGTGGGATCTCTTCCACTCCAACTATTCTTACGAAAACTGCAATTAGACCGCTTGGACCTGGGTCCGGTGATCTCATTGCCATCACAGGACATTGGTCCGCAACAGGAGACAGGACCTCAGTACGTGTTGAATCCCTCCACTAACGTGCAAGTTGGCAGTCTTTTAACCAAAATCTCATCGCCCCAACCGAAGCCTCCAGTATGGATAATCCGTGTTCCACCAAGTCAATCACCATTGTACTTGGTCTTAGTTCCCGAAAACAATAATCGAAACCTTCATAGCCCAGCCCAACTACTCACAGATACGCAAAAGTCAAAATCACAAAATCTTGGTAAAGATCGCTTAACTCAATCACTTTCCTCTCTCTCACAGATAGAGTCGCAAATTCGAAATGTATCTGCCCAAATACGCGTTCTTCAGTCTATCTCGCAGATTCTTTCAGAAATAGATGTAGGTAGTTTAGCACAACTACAAGAAGATCAGTTAGGGTCACAGTCTCAATCACAAGATCAAACTGTTCTTAACTCAGTTCAATCACTTGACTCTCAGTCACAGTCTAAATCCCAAAATCAAACTGTTAACAACTCAGACCAATCAAATATCGTTCTTTCTCAGTCCGAGTCAAAGTCTCAATCACAAGATCAATCAAGTAACGTTCTTTCTCAGTCAGAGTCACAGTCTCAATCCCAAAATCAAACTGTAACTAACTCAGACCAATCACTTGACTCACAGTCACAGTCTCAATCCCAGAAACAAACTGTAATTAACTCAGACCAATCAAACAACGTTCTTTCTCAGACTGAGTCACAGTCTCAATCACAAGATCAAACTGTAACTAACTCAGACCAATCAAATAACGTTCTTTCTCGGTCAGGTTCACAGTCTCAATCACAAGATCAAACTGTAACTAACTCAGTTCAATCACTTGACTCTCAGTTACAGTCTCAATCCCAAAATCAATCCGTAATTAACTCAGATCAATCAAGTAACGTTCTTTCTCAGTCACGGTCACAGTCTCAATCACAAAATCAAACTGTGAACAACTCCGACCAATCCAGTAACGTTCTTTCTCAGTCAGAGTCACAGTCTCAATCACAAGACCAATCAAATAATCTTCTTTCTCAGTCAGAGTCACAGTCTCAATCACAAGATCAAACTGTAACTAACTCAGTTCAATCACTTGACTCTCAGTCACAGTCTCAAACCCAAAATGAAACTGTAACCAACTCCGACCAATCCAGTAACGTTCTTTCTCAGTCAGAGTCACAGTCTCAATCACAAGACCAATCAAGTAACGTTCTTTCTCAGTCAGAGTCACAGTCTCAATCACAAGATCAAACTGTAACACACTCAGACCAACCAAGTAACGTTCTTTCTCAGTCGGAGTCACAGTCTCAATCCCAAAATCAAACTGTGAACAACTCAGTTCAATCACTCGACTCTCAGTCACAGTCTCAATCCCAAAATCAAACTGTGAACAACTCAGACCAATCCAGTAACGTTCTTTCTCAGTCAGAGTCACAGTCTCAATCACAAGACCAATCAAATAATCTTCTTTCTCAGTCGGAGTCACAGTCTCAATCCCAAAATCAAACTGTGAACAACTCAGTTCAATCACTCGACTCTCAGTCACAGTCTCAATCCCAAAATCAAACTGTGAACAACTCAGACCAATCCAGTAACGTTCTTTCTCAGTCAGAGTCACAGTCTCAATCACAAGACCAATCAAATAATCTTCTATCTCAGTCAGGGTCACAGTCTCAATCACAAAATCAAACCGTAACTAACTCAGTTCAAAACATTGGCTCTCAGTCACAGTCTCAATCACAAGACCAAACTGTACTTAACTCTGTGAAATCACAAGACTCGCTGTCACAGTCTCAATCACAAAGTCAAACTGTACTTAACTCAGTGCAATCAAATGGATCTCAGTCACAGTCTCAATCACAAAATCAAAATATACACAACTCCGTTCAATCCCATGACTCAATCACCACTATAAACACCTCAGTCAACACAGTTAAATCTATCAATCAGTACATAGTAGACAATCCCCCGCCCTTCTTCACGTTATCGGACATCAAAGATGATGCGGAGCTAAAATCGGTAAGTAATAACCTCCCTTCAGAAAGATGGGACACCGAAGACTTTACTAGCTCGGCAGTACTCTGCTTGGGCATCGATGAATTTTATTATTATATAGAATTAATTTAATATTTGCCTTATCCCGATAGATCGATTTGGTCGACAAGTACGGTTACCCATCAGGGACTCACTACGTTTACACTGAAGACGGATACAAGCTCTGCTTGCATCGTATCCCACGTCCTGGAGCTCCGCCCGTACTCCTCGTCCATGGATTAATGTCCAGCTCGGCCTCTTGGATAGAACTCGGTCCTTCGAATGGCTTGGCATACATCCTGTACCGAAGGGGCTATGATGTTTGGATGCTCAACACAAGGGGTAACATCTACTCCCGGGAGCACAAGAACAAGAATGTGAAGCCGCGGGACTACTGGGATTTTTCATTCCACGAGATCGGCAAGTTTGACCTGCCGTCTTCAATCGATTTGATCCTGAAGATCACAAACCAGCCAAAGGTCCAGTATATCGGGCACTCCCAGGGCTCCACCGTTTTCTTTGTGATGTGCAGTGAGAGGCCCGAGTACGCCTCCAAGGTGAACCTTATGCAGGCCCTTGCGCCAACGGTGTATCTGAAGGATAATCGGAGTCCGGTGCTAAAGTTCCTGGGAATGTTCAAGGGCAAGTTTTCGGTGAGTGATTTTAGTGTCAGAAGAACTAACAGTATCTCGTGTCATACAATAGTTATTACTATTCCTATTTGTGAAATCTTCGTTACAGATGCTGGTGAATCTGTTGGGCGGCTACGAGATCTCATCGAAGACGAGGCTCATCAAGCAATTCCGCGAACACATTTGCACCACCTCGGAGCAGGCCAGTCACATTTGCGCCATCTTCGACTTTGTGCTCTGTGGCTTCGACTGGAAGAGCTTCAATGAGGTAAGTCTCCAGGCTCTGTACAGTTTCGGAATTGCTTTTTGATGGACTCCTTTGCAGACCCTTACGCCCATCGTCGAGTCTCACGCCTCGCAGGGAGCCTCCGCCAAACTGATTTACCACTACGCCCAGATGCAGGGTAAACTTAACTTCCAGCTCTTTGACCACGGCCGCATTCTGAATCGCATCCGCTACAATGACAACGTGCCGCCCTTGTACAACCTATCGACGGCGGCAACCAAGGTAGTGGTTCACCACAGCGGCGGCGACTGGCTGGGAGCGGACTCTGATGTGGCCCATCTGGTGAAAAGCCTGCCGAACCTCGTCGGGAGCAGGAAGGTTCAGATCGAGAGCTTTGCCCACTTTGACTTCACAATCTCCAAAGATGTGCGCTCGCTGGTCTATAACAGCGTTCTCGGAAATCTGGAAAACCATCGTATTTAGTTTTGTCACTAAAATTTTAAATGATTAATTGAAAAATATATATATCTTTGCTGTATAAAATAGGTAGCAAAAATTCTTAGCTCCAGGCAGATGGCTACACAAGAAGCATCACTCGGTTTTTCACCCACTGATAATGATGGTCCCTCTAGGGGATATGCAATTTACTGCCTGTGATGCCCATCAGCATCACTCACCCAACGAGCTGGAGAGACAAGAGAAATCAATGCTCACGAGCTGCGCTTAAAATTTGCATATCCCTGGCCCCGAGGCGCTTCCATAAATTTCACATCCTGAACGCATATTTACACGCCGCGAGGCCAAGTTTCCAAATTAAGTTTGCAATCGAAATGAGGCGAAAGGAAGCGGGGACACATTTCTTTCTTTTGCCGGAGCGGAGCAGTCACGACGACAATGGCGAACAAGCGGAAGCGGAAACGCGAAATGTGAAAAATGCGCAGAGCAAACAAAACGTGGTGGGGGGGGGGGTATGGCAAAAGGGGGACAAATGTGGAAACGGGAAGGTGGAACGTGTCGCTTAACAGCTCCACGTACGCAGCCCGCAAGGCACAAGCCACCCACCACAGCCTCTTTACTGGAGGTGGCATCTTTGCTTTTTTGAAGCCAAGTCGGAAAATGGTTAAATTCATTTTCAATTTTAGCTATTTTTGGATTACTATAATCTTTGTCCAAGTTTAAATTAGAAGTCTTTTGATAGAAGTAACTGTTACAATTTAATTTATTATAAAGACACAAGTCCTAGCTAAGGAGGAATGATCCTGCAATTTTGGCATTATAATTCTCAAATCAATTATTTAATTTAAAGTTCTTTTGACTCCCTATCTATCAATCCCTAATACATAGCAGTGGCTCCACAAATATTTTCTTTATCTATATTCTATATTATTATATATTCCATTTGAATATTATATATTCAGCCAACACTGCTCCTGTTCACATGGTAGGCCCTTCTGGACGGAGAACGGATTCCGATTCCCCCGTCGCGAGCCCGACGTACGTGTGTTATTTAATGCTTATCTTTATCCTTTTCCCATTAGTGTTATTGATGTTGGCAGCGGCGGGGCTCGTTGTCAACCTGCTCTCAAAAAAACTTCCCACAGGTGCGGCCTCTCGCCCACCGCCCTCCGATAAACTTGGCCTCCGGCTAAGCGCTGACAATTGATGCCAAGGATACTCCGGCCAAATCACGCGCTAAACATTATTTTAATGTCCCCAGGCAGTCACATATGGATGTATATTCGAGTCCCTCTGTCTTCCTGCCTCTGTCCCTGGTCCTTGGTCCTTGCCTCTTTGTTTCTGGTTTCGCAGGGACTCTTTAAAGCCCTGCCAGCTCGGTTCTCGTTTCTCGGAATTTGCGTGTGCGTCAAGAGGACCCTTGGGAAGCGCTGGCACTCTGCTCCCTGATTCCGACTCTCCGGATCCCACGCATCAAGCCGGGTCGCGTCCTTGAAGGATTTGGGCCTGAAATTGAATGAGAATGCTGGTTAAGTACGTAACAGATGGCTTGGCAACGAATCGAAGACGGAAAGCTTTGCTTTCGAAAAGTTATTGGCCTGCTTTAATGCGACATGTAAGGTAATTCATAAATTTCTTTGGTATATAAATGAAAATAAATTACTATAATGTTTAAATTTAAGATAATCATTTTATAAACAAGTCAGAAACAAGGCAGAAGTTTGAAAAACTAAACCCTGCGATTCTCCAACACTTTTTTTGTGCAACTTTGCTTGAGGAAAGAAAATGCAGCCCTGTTAATCTTCGTTTTGTGGAAAATCGGTTAGCTTTGACATTTCCATCATCGAAAAAGGTCGTCCGGCAGCAATTGTGTTCTGTTATGTAGTTTTCGACTGGTGGATAAACCTTTCACACATTTTCAACACCAATCCCAACAAATTCAAATGTTTCGCCAACATTTCGTATTAAAATAGAAGCACAATACAACTAAGAAGCGGTCGAGGAATTTCGCGAGGCCCCAAGTATAGTTGAAAAACCCTTCTGACAGCACCCGAGTTCTCTATTTTCTATAGAAAAGCGACCAAAGCCCAAGTACCAAGAGCCCCGAGTGAAAACTAGTCTAAAGGAGACCATCGAAGGCGGACCAGATGCGCCAGCCAAGACCTCCGCTAAAAAGACCAGCCGAGTCCACAAACTAAACTCCCAGAGTCAGCCGGAGATTCCACAACCGTAGAACCAACTATCCAGGTGATGTGGTACCAAACATATACAAATAGCCCGCAGCGGCGTGTGCCGGTGGTGCACGAGCAGATCGCGATGCAGTGCGCCCGGAGCATTATGCGCGTGGCCTCCGCCCTGCCCCAGCCGCCATCCCGCTCACCGTCCGGCCATGTTCCCATCCTGGTGGAGCTGCGTCGCACAGACGACTCCACCGTCTACCGCTATCAGGTGAATGTTCCGCCGTGGGGCTGGTCGCTGGAGCAAGAGCCATCGTCATCTGACGTCGGCAGCAGCTCCGACACCGAGCTCCAGGTCCTGATGCTTCCCGAATCAACAGACTCGCTGGTCCCAAAGCTGCCGGACATACCGCCCTGCCCCATGCACGGACATTCTGGACTGGATGCGGCTCCAGCGTCGGTACAGCCCATGGTAATGAGCCAGTCCTTCGTTCATGTGGTCCACTCAGCGGATTTTTCGCTCTCCCCGGCCATCATATCCACGTGCAGTGCCCCAGCCGTGGCCGTCAGGGTCCCTGACCCCGTTCAGGAGCACTTTGAGGCGACTCTTTACGAGGAGCAGCTGAGTCCGCTGCCCTACTCCAACATCTGGCTGCCGGAAGATCCGGAAGCTGTCACAGCTTCTGCTTCAGATTCAGCCTCAGCTTCAGCTTCAGCTTCATTTTCTACTCCTGCTTCATCTCCCATCTCAGTGTCACCGCGGCGTT
Organism: Drosophila punjabiensis; assembly: GCA_008042585.1. NCBI lineage: Eukaryota > Metazoa > Arthropoda > Insecta > Diptera > Drosophilidae > Drosophila > Drosophila punjabiensis. Next base: position 99,103 of record VNJR01010772.1, read on the forward strand.
CCCAGGATGTGCCATTGCCGCCCCGCCGCTTTTCCCAACTGCTTTTCCTGGACGAGAACAACGAGTACGTGGCCTCCAAGGAGGAGCGTCCAACAAACGGGCTTAGGCAAGAGGCGGGAAAAACTCGGAGCGACTGGGCTAGAATCCCCGAACTGTGTCTGGACAGCAACGGGGAGTATGTGCCAAACCAGCAGCTCCAGCGTCCTGTCAACGGCTACCGGCCAGGTAGCATCCCAGTGGAGCAGTATCCCAGGCAGCAGCACCAGCAGCAGCAGCAGCAACAACAGCAGCCGCTGGCTCACCTTCCCAACGAACTTAATGGCCTGAAAGGCCTCAACGGCTTTAAGGGCCTCAATGGCTTCCCTCACCAACTCAACGGCCTCCACAAGAATGGCTACAAGGCCGCTGACCAGCGCATGGCCTATACCGATCAGGACAAAGTGATGCGTCTGCGCTTCCAGGAGCAAATGGAGAACTGGTCGAATCAGGTGCCGGCCCGTGGCGAGATGGTCGAGCAGCGAATGGAGCGATTGATGTCTCTTATGCAAATGGAGCCAACGGAGCCCCTGCCGAGTGTCACAGGTGAGATCCCAGAATTTGGGAATCACTGATTTTATAGTAACTCCTCCTTCATTTTACAGATGTTGTTGTGCCGGCGGAGGCACTGTCGCAGCCCCACAGTTACCGGGAGCCACCGACGTTCTTCCGCTGGAACTACTGCACTCTGTGCCACACGGCCATGCGGACGGTGCGCAACTCCGTTGACCATTACACATCGCGGGCCCACGAGCGACGTGTCAGCACCTTCCTGGGCCGTTTGCGTTTCGACAAGAATCTGGCCACGGGCTCGGCCCTGGTGGACATTCTGGCCCTGCCGGATCAAGTTCTTCAATATTTGCACAAGGACCGCCCCTCGGACTTGTACTGTGACCTATGCGACCTTCGGCTGACCTCGATTATCCATGCCGAGCAGCACTTCTTCGGTCGCCGCCACCGCCAGATGGAGCGCCAGATGAGCGAGCCAAACGGCTATGCCATCAAGAGCCAGTGGATGCGCAAGGACACCAAGCTGCTCATGTGCGAGCTGTGCGACGTGAGCATCACCTCCGAGTCCCAGATGGCCATGCACATCTCGGGCGTTCGCCACCGCAAGCGTGCCCACATTGCACGTGTGCGTGGCGTCTTCGGCCTGGGCCCGGTCCCAGTCGATGGCAGCCACATGTTCGAGATCAACACTAATGGCACCCTGGCCCCGCTGCGTCCGCAGGGCAACGGCTCCATCCAGTACCGCCCTTGGGGCGATCCCAGTGCCGCCTACTACTGCGAGGCCTGCAACGTGACGCTGAACCACCTGAAGTCCGTGAAGCAGCACGAGAACGGGCGCATGCACCAACGCAATCTGCTGCGCCTGCCCCTGCAGTGACCAGGATCGAGGACGATCGAGAGGAACGCCATTGAGAGTGGGGTTAGTAGGGAAGGCAGAGTGCAGTTCGATTTAACCACCACAGACCGGATCGAAGATGCCGGTCCGCGTTGCAGTGCTGCGTGTTAATTGCAATTTATTTTTGATCTATATAGCTTTTTTTATGTTTTATAAAAGTAGTAAATAAATATCTCCCTAAAATCCCAAAACGTAAATGAAAGATTATATTAGTACTTGGACTTTGCATATTATTTTAATTTAAGCTCACCTTTAAAACTATTTTAAGTATATTTTAGATTTTTAGAAAATCGTTAGGATTGTCTTAATGATTTCATACAAATTTGTAATTAATTAAGGCCTTATTTTTGTTTGGAATTAATTTTAATTGAGTGACATTTAATGTCTATATTTTTAGGGAGTCATACTATTTTCTATATGTTAAATTTAAATCAGGATAAGACTGTTCCTCCAAACAGAACCAATAAGTTTAAATTAATACCTATAAAAGCACCAAATACTCTATTACTACTAGTCTTTAATTAAAGAATATACTTAAGACAATACAGAATAAAACAGAGCTTAATTTTTAACAGCTTGCAGTTGCTTTAAAATAATTATTTCCCACTTTAAAATTATTATAAAAGTTAGCAAACCAGCAGGAACATGATGCTTACTTTATGCTGCATACTTTCGGGGCTAATTGAAAAATGTATACCAGCAACATGTTGCTGCAACAAGCTACACTGCAGCCCAATCAAAAATTCACATTTCCGGCTGGGTGGAGGAACTATCATCACTTCCGGGCTTAATTAATGATGCAATTCTCTCGCCGCCACTGTCTGGAATCCTTGCTTTTAATTGCTCGCCTGCTTATGCAGCGGCACGCTCTCCTCTGGTCGCCAGACAAAAGTGACATAAAATCTGATGCCACTGATGCCACTGCAGACGATAATGGTGGCCGTAAAAAGGAGTTATATCGAAGAGAGAGAGAGGGAGCGCCAATGCCAGTCGGCGGGAGTCTAGACAAAACATGGCGCTAAATAAATAAATAATAGCAGCTAAAAAACCAACACCTACCCCGCCGCTGATATTGACACAGCCACAAAAATAAACAAAGAGACGACTTGGTAGGAAGAATATTTATGGCCAATTTTTTTTGTGGCTCAACTTTGTTACTTTGTTTGGGTTTGCCAGAGCAAGGTCAATACCGTGGTTGGTCACACACATCCTGGCAGAGAGCTACGGCTACGGATATCTCCTACCCGTTGAGCCTCGTCTGGTCGCCGGTTTGCCGGCAGACAGCAGAAGCTTCAAACATGTTTTCGCATAAATTAAACTTCTTATCTGGCTGTAAAACATTTGACGCCATTTCTGGTATTGTTGCTGTCGCATTTTCCACGCTTTTCATTGCGGAAATGTGCATGTGAGTAGGGGGTGAGAAAAATACAAATAAATATGGCCGGGAAATTGACATTTTTATCGATGATATAGTTAATGATATTGCCATTGTCCGAATGGGTATTGGGTCTGCACTTATCTGACTCGATGACAGCCATGAAGCAGCTACAGATGCTTAAAAATGCATTTTAAAGTGCTTTCATCAAATGGAAATTATTAAATCAAGTGAGAAAATATATTTTAAGAACATAACAAAAAAAATTACCAAAGAACGTAATACCTTAAATTATTAAAATTGTATTAAACTTGTTAATAAATTATTAAAAGATTTTTAAAATCCAAATTAATTTTATTTAGTATAGTTTTTATTCCTTTTTTAATGCTTGTGGGTTAGCCTTAAGAGCCCTGTAAAATGGCTATTTTAAAAAATGCACTCATCTTTCCTGGTTTTCCATGTATGTAGCTGTTGATGTTTCTGCACATATTTATATAAGCTGCACTCCAGGCCCTCGGAAAATTGCGTTGAGTTCGTGTACAACTGTGTAAACAAATTAATTATGCAACTTTGTGGCTGAGCAAACTGAGGCAGACCCCGGCTCTCGCTCAATAAAATATCCTTTCAACATATTTCAGCATAAACATTCGCCATTTCCTGCCACTCGCACTCACACTCGCACTCACCTCTCCCCCCTTGGGCCAGCCTCGATCGCTGAGGCATAAGGAAATTTATGCGTGGCGAGGCCAAAACCAAAACCAAAACCGAAACCAAAACACATTCTCCAGGGCAAACTCTCGACTCTGGCGACTAATTTGCATTTGCGTATGGCCCCCAGATACAGTGCAGCGCAAAGATACGGACACATGCAGGTCGAGATACAAATGCAGCCCCTGCATCTGTGCAATTAACATAATTTCAGCAAAATGCTCACTTGGACAAAATGCCGAGGTAGTTTAACTTATTTGCATATTAAATAAAGTGCATAAGTCTGATAAATGGAAATTGAATTATCATATATGATATGATGGCTATATCTTTAAAGACATCATTGGGTATGAGAGTAACTTAAGATTTAATCTTAGTTCTTAAATTTCTTTTAGATAAATTTTAGCTTTCAAAACTGTTTAAAAAAACTTTCTTTGTATACAGAAGCGGCCCATTATAAAACCCTAATAAAAATGTAAAAAATTCTAATGAAAATCCCATAAAAAGTCTTTAAATCTCTCTTAGACAAACATGCTTTACGGATCGTATAAAGTAATATTACAATCTGCCCGTTTCAGATATTTTGCTATATGTTATGTGATCGTTTACTTGTCACAACCTAATAAACTTTTTATGTGCCACAGTCACGGTCTTTTTTCTGTCGCTTACTGTCTTTATAGCACTTATTACGGGTCGGTCGATGTTATGTCAAAACTAGACTCACATTTCTCAAAGGGTGTGTGTTGGGGATCAGCGCAAAAGGTTCAAAGCGTGTGAAGTGCTTATTGTTTAGCTGTCTCTGCGGAATTATATAAAATGCTTTTAATGTTTTTAATTGTTACGTGTTTTGCGTACTTTTATGTGTCACAAAAAGCAAAAACAAATGAAAGAAAGAGAAGTAAGTCTCAAAAGGAATGAGGTGAAATACGGTTAAGAAAACCGGACTGGCACAGAACGGGCTTCTGGGGGAAAAAGAAATTAAATATGATTAAAAATTCTTAATTGCAAGCATTTATAAATAAATATACTTAGTAAGAAAATATTTTTATTTAATCAGATATTTGATTATAAAAAGAGAGAAATAATAAAAGGTATGCTAACTCTTAAAGCTCTTTAAAAAAGTTTTAGTTTTACCCATTTTTCTCACCTTTTCATCATCTTATCAAAGCTCTTAATTTTTATTTTCTTCTGACTTAAGGATGATATATTAAATATGGAAAATGTACCAAGTCACTCAGTTTCGCGCCCACTTTTGTGCCTCGTCATTGGCAACAAGTGCCAACAAATTGAACAAGACACTGATTAGAATCCACATTTCGCGACACAGACATCAGCATTAGTAAACAAATCCCCCGAGATTAAGCCTCGTTTTTTCCATCATTTTTGTCTTTCTTTTTTATTTATTTCTTTTTTTTATTATTATTATTTTTGATGAGATATGTGTCAATCGAATGTGTGGCAGCCAGCGAAGCAGCGAAAACCTGCTGTTTGTGCTTTGGCATTTCGCTCAAAAATATTGCAAGAAATGTAAACAGGAACAGAGCCTGTTGGCTGCTGCCTGGTACCATGACACATTTACCAACATTTTGCGAATGACAAATCTGGCAAGGCATTCGGTTGGTGTCCACCTGTTGTTGTTGTTGTTGTTGTTGCTGTTATTGTTGCTGCTGTTGTGGCAGAGTGGGAAAAGCAAACAAACAACGCCGCTGGGGCTCTCTGGTCTCTCGTGCCTCGTGCCGCATGCCGCGTGCCTCATGTCTCTCGGCATCGAAGCTGAAATCAAAAGCTTGAAAAACTAAGAAAAAATGGTAAAGGAATATTAAATGCTCTTTTAGATTAAAAAGTAAATTCCTAACAAACAAGTAAGCTTTCAGCTTGACTGCCAAGTAAACATAATTCATTTCAAGACTAAATTAGTTGAAACAAAAATACCAAAATTGAACTACATCAAATATACAGAATTGAAATCAAATTATTTTCCCCTGAAAGTAAAGCATAATGGTACGCAGACGAAGAGGTAAGCGGTCCAGGAGATCTGCCGAGCTGGATCCTTTAAGGGAGTTCCTTGAACCCTATCTGGTCGACGATCCCGAACTGCAGGAATTGCTGCCGGAGATCTTGCGTATGCTGCATGAAATTCCCGATGCAGCATAGTTACCAATTTCCCTGAAAAATTGGTAATTTAAAAACGATATTATTAATGAAGATACCAAAAGTGCTAACTTGCCATGATTTTCGTGCAGCTTTCCCCCATTTTATAGAGTACACTCAAAACTACTTTCGATGTCGCCATTAGCAGACTTTTCTTGGTTTGGAAAATTTTTGTGCAGTTTGGACGTTGTTGAGCAGGAGCGGGATGGTGGCTTGTCTGGAAGGTTATATAATAACAGGCCACAGACGATGCCATGGAGAGAAGCTCCCGCCAGGAGTGGGCCGCCGCCGCCGCCACTGCATCTGTCTCTGGGTGCAATCAACCTGAAATTGGAATGCCATGCGATTGGAATTCGTTACCAAATATTGATGACAGTAATAGCCCCAGGAGCATGCCGCCAAGTTTTCTGAGCGTTAGGAATCATTTTACATAATCGCCTGAGAGAAGCGACCGGAGCCGCCAATAAAATCCGCGAAACTACCACGTTACGCAGACTCCACAAAAAAAAAAAAGAGGAGAAAAACGCCCCACCAATTGCGACTTGTTGCCGCCGCCGCCGCTGCCGTTGGCCTAATTACAGTTGTTGGCCAAAAGCCGATGTGGGCCCGTTGGCGGTTTAGACTGGGTTTGGATGCTGTTGGCGTGGGCGAGTCCGTGGGTGTGGGCGATATCCAGGCGCCACAATTAAGATGCGGTTTCAAAGCGCCACCTTTCACGGGAATGCCCCACACCGGCTGACTGTCTGGTGGTTTCGTTAACCGCAAAGTTCTCTGATTTTGGCGAAAACAATGTGTACTCTAATTACTTTTGATTTAATAAAGGTCTTGTATCTAGAAATTTCTTGTCTTGTTTTAAAAATAATTCAAGAAAAGGGAGATCATATCAAGGAGCTCACTGTAAGGAAAGAGGAGCTGTAAGGAGATAACCTTGAGGTCTATTTAAGTCTTCTAATTATAAGGAGCTTAGCTCACTTCCTTTGATATATTAATAAATAAAATGATTTTAAATTAAATGAAATGCTGAATTTTTGTAGAAAGTATTTTATTTATTAAAACTACAGCGGAAAATATTAATAAGGTTTCCTCAAACTTAATATTTATATAGTTTTGGTTGCCCAACTTTCCCAAAATTCTCTCTTAAACTTTAATGTTTTCAGTAAATTTTAATACTTCAGTCATTAATGGTTCTAAGGCGTTAAAAGCCTTGAAAGGTTTCCTCCTCGCCTCTGGGGGTCAGCACAAATCAAGCGTACTTAGGTTTCCCCAGAACAATTGAGGACCGGGGTTAAGGGGTCGTTAAAGTGTTGGCACAACAATTAAGAGTCTCCCTAGCTGTTAAACTCAACCCGTGGCAATTAAGCACTTCTCTGTCTGATACACATACTTGTACTAAAATACACACATGTCTTATAAGCCGTCGTAAGATGATATGCAAATGAGATGGACGGCCGGAAAGTGTGTCAGCCGTAAAGCAAACACCAACAGAAGCCGCAAAAATCCTCACATCAAGGCCACAAGGCAACGAGAGGCTGGATACAGGGTCTGTTACTGGGTCTGGAGCTGGGACTGGGACTGGGACTGGGACTTAACCCCTTGTCCCCGGCACTTAAAAACGTATGACTCTCTTTCAACAGCGATTTTCAGTGTCACGCTGCGGGATAAACCGAAAAAAGCAAGACACAAAAATTACAACAATTCCGATGCAGCGGCAGCAACAAACAAAAATACGAAAAATAAAAAACTTACTCACGCCTTGCGACCTTGAGATTGGCGGCATTAACCCATTACGTCAAAGATTATGATTTCTTGTAATTAAGAAAAGTAAATAAATACATAATGTTAGTAAATATATAAAGGAGAATGAATATAATAAATATATGCAAATATATAAGGGAGTATAAATATGAATACGAAATGTAATAAGTATTTAATAAATCCAGTTCAAACATATTAAAAATAAATTAAAGGCAACTTTAAGTTACTGGTTAACCGCAAAATAATTTCTTCTTAATTAAATTTAAGTAATGATAAAACCATAGCTCATCCAAAAATGGGTTAACCTGCCACTGATCGCTGACATTGCCACGTTTGCCTTACTCTTGGTATTGGCAATTTTTCCCCAGCCCAAAAACGTACGAAATGTTGTAAGAATCTCAGTGGAGCCAAAGCCAAAAATAAAAGACCCAGATAATTGCAGTCGTAACAATCCGAGAGCGAGATAATAACGAAAAGCACAGCAGTACAACAGCAGCAGAAAAAACACAATTACTGAAGCCGGACAGCGGCGAAAGAAGTGGATGGCCCTGCCCCTCAGATGATTGCATGTGGCACGTGTTCATGACATTCCTCCCAGTCCAAGTTTGTGGCACTTTAAATGGCATTGCGACCCAATTGTCATTGCCTTGGTGCAGATCATATGTGATCATTTTTAATCGCTAACCGATTGCAACTTTGTAGAAAATTATAGATTCTGAAATCAAATGCAATAGATGTTACTTACCTATACTTATTGCTTATAATAATTGTTAATTAAAATAAATATAAAATATAAAAAATATTTTATCCTAAAATATATTTTATCCTAATTCCTTTCAAGAAAATAAAATAACAACTGTAAGCATTTATACCAATTTGTAATTATGAAAATTAATATGATATATTTATTTCATCTTTACCTTACAATACTTTAGAACTACATTTCCCTTGAAATTTTCTGCCAAAACTATAACCCATATTTTTTATCAGTAAACACTTTACTTAAAATCTACAAAAAAGCCCCAATATCCATAAATAAAGAAGTCTGTCTTTAAGTATAATAATTTAGGGCTGCTGCAAGGTCATTTTTCACAGCGTTCGCTTCTGCGAAACTTCCTTCCAGTGTTTTTCTTGTATTTTCCCCAGTTTTTTTGCTCACCGTAGATGTGGCAAGAATGCATGTAAAAATGGTTATTGAATTTATGATTAATGTATGTGCACATTGTTGTCATTGAGGAGCCGACAAATTGGCCCGGCCAAGGGCAACCAGTGCGGCGAGAAAAAAACCAAGAAACCCCGAGATAAACGGGAAGAGATAGCTGCCAAAGCTGCTGCGGTGGTGGGAACAGAAAAAATACAAAGAAATAAAGCCAAGACAAGGCCCAGACGCAGTGACAACACCGGCATACACACAGCCAGGCAGCAGTGGAATAATCCCAAGATGCAGATAGCCTGAAATGAGATATAAACAAAACAAATGACGGGCAATCACAACAAATCGCGCAATGAGCGGGGAGGAGGAGTGCTAGCTGACTGCTCCCGCCTTCAGCCAGGCGCGGCACAAAGCAAAATTGTTTGTGTTTGTGTGTGTTTGTTGCCTGCATTTTAATTTGGCCAAATGCAGACGTAACCCGACGACGCCGGGCCAAATATTTCGACAGTCCGGGCCGCGCCGGGATGGGGGCTGCTTCAATTGCAATTACCTTGGCGTCGCACCACCGGAGCACGCAACCGAACCGAGGCACAGTTTTGGGACGTTCGGGACGTGGACGTGCCAAGTGCTCCGCTGCCTAACGGGCTAAACGGATCGAACCCAGAGACAAGCCCCATCTCGCCGAAGGAAAGCGAAACGAAACGAAACGAAAGACTTAGGCAAAAAACTTGATCGGCACGCGCCACAGTTTGCTCGCCCGAGGGGGGCGGATTGTGTGGTTGCATTGGGGGCGTCGAACATGTCGGCTCGATCAGCTGACTAATCTGGGCAAGTTGAGCTAGGTCGGTAAATAATAACACAGGGAGAAAATGGGTTGAATTTATATTAATTAAAGTATTTACTTCAAAAAATTATTAAAGTAAAAAGTGTAAAGTTTTACTGAGATGGAAGTTATTAAAATGGGAAGCTTTTACATTACACTTTTCAAAATATTCCTATTTATATATATTTATATCTTTTTTGAAATGATTGTATTTATTTTATTTTTTTTACAATTAAATAGTCTTAGTAAAAATTTAATTTTAATCTAAAATATAATCTTATCCCCTGTGTACCTTAATTACCAAGCCATACAAGTGGCAGCTAAGCGACCGTTTTATATTGAGAGGAGCAAGCCACAATATCTGCCTTAAATCAGCACTTCGGGAGCTTCAGCTATTTCCCATCCACACAAGCACGCGATCCACAGTCCAACAAGTTGGCTTAAAGCCACCGATCGTGGCTGAAACTCGGGCCTAGCTCAGCTCTCAGCCAGCCGAGTTTCGGCCAGTCGAGTGACGAAGCTCAAGCCAGACGGTTGCCATCAGCAGATTGTTCGCCGCGCCAGACCCCCAGACCCAGTGCTACGGTTTAGAGTGTGTCACTTGCCGTGGGAAATAGCCAAAGGATACCCCCGTTTGCCGATCCATCGGATACGATACGAACCGAACCGATCCGACACGTAACGTGCCACGAGTGTGACGAAAGCGGAGAGTTAGAGAGAGCGCCGAAGATAGTGACGACGTAACCGTTACGCCCAAGTGCAGGCCGCCGCCGCCGTTGCTGCTGCATTTGCCAATTTGCCCCATTTTGTGTGTCCGACTGAGCGTGAGTCAGTGGGGAGTGAGTGTGCCAAGTGAGTGTGTGTGTGTGTCCCAGTGAGTGCTTCGATCTGACTCGTATCAATGCGGCCCACCATGGAGGACCGGGGTCGTCTGCTGATGACCCTGCTGCTGCACTGCCTGGTGGCCATGCAGGTGTGCGGCCGGGCAGGTGCCTTCACGCTACTCTCGCCCTTCAGCTACACCTCGCTGTCGTTCAAGAACCTTCTCAACTCGGTGCTGCTATCAAGCAATGCCAACCTGGCCGGCGGGGGACGTAACCTCAAGTCTGATGTCCTTGAAGATGCCTCACTAATTACGGTGAGTTTGAGGGGGAAAAAGAAATAATTGGAAAGTAAGGAGATCAAAGAAGCAAAGTAGGAAAATATTGAAAAGAAATTTGGGGAATTGAAGTTCATTCCTTTGACTTCCCTTTTAGAAATAATTCTTGGCAGCTTGGCTACAAAGATTAAGTTCATAACTTGAACCCTGGACTTGGTATTAACTTTTCCCCCATTAGTTTTCATATATCATCGTGTCCCCCAAGTCGGTCAAATGTTTCCGCTTGACTTCCCCTTTGGCATTCACATGGGTTTATCTAACAGTTTTTACTTGATTTCTGTTTGGTTTTTCGCTTTGTTATAGTTACAGTTTTCTTTAGGGAACAATCGCCTTAAGTTCTGGTGTTTATTTTCGTTTGGATTCTTTCTTGTGTGTCAAATGAATTCACACTTTTTAATAGAAGACTTCACATCGTGAAGGTGAAAAGAAAGTCCACATCGTCTAGTGAAAAGTGTACATTTTTTCGTTCTGAGAGTTCGTTGACCGAGAACCATTAAGAGCTTGATTTGAGTTACCTGCAGAGGGTAATGGTCACCTGTCGTGATCAACTGCAGTTGGAATTGCACCAGACTTCCCTTTGTGTTTGCCAAGCCAGAAGAGAGAGGGAGAGAGTGTGGTCGTAACTCGTGAAAATTTCGTTGCCTTTTTATGGCGTTAATCATGTCTAACTTCGGCGAGTGAGTTAACTCGCGCGTACGTAACGGCTGGATTAATTTCTTAAGCTGCGGCTAATTAAAAGATTTATGAGCATTGCATTGCAGTGCCGGTTAAATGTTAAATAACACCTGAGGTGGCGGGGACTTATCTCAGTTAAAGAACGCTTAAGACTGCAATCATCCACGCGTCCGAGGAAACCATACAGGTTTTCGGATTTATTTATTTGTTTATTGCTTTCAAGCCCCTACTTACGGCCAAACAAAAGCTCAAGCCTGTGGCTTAGCCTTCGATGGAATATGGATCGGATACGAAATAAGCATTTTATGGTCGAAAGCGAGCGCTTTTTTAGAATTGATAGCCCCGATTCGTTGGCTAGTGACCTTGCGCCCATTTACAACGCTTAGTTACGTGCCCAGCAATTAGATCCACATTTTCATTAGTCTGAAACACGCGCCTGAGTTTTTCCCTGGGTTTCCCTGAAGGCCAGAAAATTTGCATTTTACCTTAAATCTTAAACATATCTTGTGCGATCAGTAACCAAATAAAGCTGAAGATTACCCCATACTTCAGGAGAAGTCAACAAACAGTTTGGGGCGAAAATGAGTAGAGCCAATAAAGCCAGGCAGGCCAAGAGCCGGTGAAAAAGAGTTATTAACATGTGTACGAGTACACATTGACGACGTAACGTAACGTATTTATGCGATTTACGTGATTCGGTGTATTGCGCAGACCCAGAAACTAATAAAGGGTGCCCAGGTGCACAGGTACACAGGTACCCTGTCTCTATTGTCAACTGCTCAAGTGGATCTTATGCAAAGTCACGGCAGGGCTTTCGGCAGCGCGTGTCTGCTCGGAATAAAACACCAAAACGCCTCTCCGTAATTTCTGCACGTTGCCAAATTGCATAATAGCAGGGCCTGGGAGATGGCCAGACACACAGATACTCGTACTATATCTCTCGCGGGGGACACCTTTAACGGTGGCGAGCACAATACAAATTGAAATTGTCAACGCTACACAATAATCACCGTGCAATTAGCCTGGTCCCGACCACGTCTACGTCCACGTCCAGCGCTTGACTGACTTTGAAATATGGGTTAGCAGTCGGAGTTGGCTCTGGGCCACCCCGTCGTCCTCCCACCCAAAATGTCAACGAGGAAGGCCCGCAGGCATCCCCGATAATCAGGAAATAACATAGTTACAGCTCTTGGCTTGGCACTCCGTTTTTCCCCATTGTTTTTTTGCATAAGAAAAAGGTTTCGGTTTTTGCCTTAATTTGAATTTAAAGATTTCCGCATTGTCTGAGCTGCCAAAGACTGGCAAATGGATGTCGTTGGGAGTGATTATGTGGAGGTGTTGTAACTAAATTGGCAGAAAATGAGTCTGAATCAAGGAAGATTTCAGTGAAGTATACTTCTTTCTACGTTTTCTCACATAATAAAGTTGTGTGACCCTTAAAGATTTCATAGCAAAAATTAGCTTCATTTAAAACCAAATCAATCACCTAGGCAATTATCTATTTAAACAATGTTTTTAATCAAACGGTTATCGAATTCTAGAAACCCTAATCGATCAATCTAATTTGCATAATTATCTCAAGTCTCTGCTCCACTTGATTAGCCGCTCAATCGAAGAGTTCAAATGTGATTAACCTCTAAGATTTTAATGCCATTAAAACGATGTCAGTCGGCGGCACAAAGCGGCGGCCCAGAAAATGCAGCCGAAGAAGACCTGACACCGAATCTTGGGGGGAGAAGAGGGGAGGCTGGTTGGTTGAAGAAAAACCAGTTGGGGTCGATGATGCGCTGACATCGAGACGCTTCGAACGGCAATCATTATAATGAGAGAGAAGAGTGATAAAAGCCAAGTCAATATCAAGGTCAGTTACAAAATGAGCGATGGTCTCCAACTTGGATATATCGACTTTGAGCCCCATCCATCGGACTCGGGCTCTTGGGCTCTTGGGCTCCTCCAAAAGGTAAATCCGCTGACAAGCTCACCTCAAGTTCGAGCATCAAAAGTGTTTTATGCAAATGAATCGAAAAAAGGCGCGCCGAAAGCCAACAGCAGCCCCTCCAAGCGTTGACACCAAAAATTTGCATTGAATTTACAAAAGCAAACGAAAACATGGAAGTCCATGTCCCATGCAACACTGGATGTACAGTAGCTATCGCTTAGGTTAAATCACATTGTAAAATGTTAGAAATTGGAAAGAGATATTAATGATAGTATTGATATTACATTACGAGTAAGACAATACATTTGAGATATAAATTTTCGGAGGAGTGACAGCTTTCTTTTAGTTAAATTAAAAATACAATAAACAAAATCAGTAAAGTATGCAACTTAGTAAGTCGCACTGGAATTGCCAAGTGATAGTATTCCTTCCAACCCATATGATATTTTAAGAAATATCGCGCTCAATATATTGAAATTATTATTAACAAATTGTATACCGAATTATAAATATCAGAATGTATCGCATTGAATGCTAAAAAATATATATATTATTGATATTATCTAAAACAAAACCAAAAATATGTAATTAATTTAAGTTTAGCTGGTTTCCGATTATATTTGGCAGATAATCCTATCAACTAGAGTACAGATTTATCGGAAATATATCATTTTCGCATAAATTGTATTTATATTTTGTGTCAAGCTTGTTAATAATAAAAAAATATAAATATAGAAAACCTAATGTCCTATAAACTATTCAAAAAACTGCAACAAAAATTCCATAAGCAACATAATTATCCTGAGTGTTCCTTCTAGTCAGTCCCCACTGTACACGCAGCATTGCCAATTAGCGTGGACACAAACCGGAGGCTGGCAAACACACGAAAAATTAGTGGGTCATGATGAGCGATATGATAATCGCGTCCCAAGACTACTTTATAGGTGCTAATAGAGTTTTGGCGGCTTTTTTTTCGGCCAAAACGAACGCATAAGTTCAGTTAGCGAAACCGTAAAAAATATGAATAAAGAAACAGGGGAAATAAATAAAAGACAGACAATCCATTTTCGCATTAGCCCAGGTCGAAAAATCACTACAGTTGAACATTTACTTTTTCTACCGGTCGCACCGCACCGCACCCCTCCCCTCATTTATTTAATTATAGTTTTTCCAACATTTGCGCGCATTGTTTGCAGCCGGCAATTTATTTGATTTATTCAGTGCGCCTGTGCCTGGTCTTTGTATTTAAATTGGCGTTAAAACAAACAATTCAAATATTTGTGCAATATTTGTTGGTCCAGCGTGTGCTTTTTGTCTTATTATTAGTTTACACAACAAATGAGTTTATTTAGGTTTTCCACATGATTGCCACTGAATCGGATCGAGCCTTAAAATATTCAATTAAATAAAGAGAGGCATTATTTAAAACAACATGCTACTGCTTCTTATAATACTTTTGGCTTTGGGGAGAAGACCAAAGTGGCAGAGGAATTTAATAAATCTCTGTGCAATTTGTGAGATTTGCCTGCTGGCTGTTGTAAGTATAGACATTTTTCTTATCCGGAGATAAATATTGCTGAATTTTGTATTGCTGCCCATCTACGTGAATTTCCAAACTTTTTGAGATTGGCCAACGTGACCGAAGCGGGCGGGAAAATCCAGCTGCCGGCCCGCACTTTGTTGCATTTTGCGCGTCTTTGCAACGCCTTCCTGCGCAGCTCTGTGCTAATATTGGCCAGGCCTGTTGTTGTTTCGCAAAAATGTGTGTCAAGCCAAGGAAAACAAAAAACTTCACCGAGTGGCATCGCCAGCGGCACCGGCATCTCCAGCAGCTGTTGCAACCTTTCGGGGCTTGGCCAAGTCACTTTCTGCGCCGGCTTCTTCGCACCTCGTTCGCTGGCGCTGGCTCATTCATTCTTTTTAAGCAGCGAACAAAGAAGTTATGCAACACTTAAACAGGCAAGGAAATTGCCAAAAAGAAATATACACATTCGGGTAAATAAAAACAAACCAAATTTATGCTCAAACATTTGGCAAAAATCGGCCGAAAACAGAGCAGGAAAAAAGACTTGGCTGCCTTACTTTGCGTACCACTTCCTCGTGTTGTCCAACCAGCCGGCAAAGTCAGTTGGCCAATTGCAGTGTTTGTATTATTTCTGCTTTTTTTTATTTTTGGGCCATTCGCTGCCAAGGTTAATTAAAATGCCAGCCAGCAGCTCTGGGAGAGTCGAGTCTCTGGCGGCGTTTGTTTTTATTTTGTTTGTGGGTTTAAGTAATCGCGTGTTTATAACTTAACTTCTGCAATTGTGTTATGAGTTTTTCTTTTTCTGTTTATTTTCGGGCACCCACTACCCCATTGCATAACGAACTTATCAAAAGTATCACGGATTTCGGTTAAAACCTATAAGCAGGAAGAAAAGTATGCTGTCATACAGTGCGTATGCGTGATACGTGACTGGGTTAAACTATGGCGTTGTACTTATAAAGGTTGCCGCGTGGACTTTTGCGTCACCTGTGTAGTTATAATAAAGCGTCTCCCCATGATCACCATTCTGTAGAATAGTTTTCAGCCGTGTCAATAATAACATTCTATAAAAAAATATATATCTTACGACCGCCAGAATAATTCCATTAGCCAGAGCCCCCTGCCAGGCACAAGCAATTTGCTCGAGGACCGCAACAGCTTGGCGACTGGCAACTTTATTAACTTGTTGATGCCACAAATTAAAATTCATTAGTTGCAAATGACTGTGGTTAAGGCCAGACGGAGTGCCTCCTTGACGCTGACGCCCCCAGTGGGTTCCCAGGGGTTTTTCCACCTGCTCTGCTGCACTTCCCTCCCATCTAAACTATGCAAATTGAAGAGCTGTGGAAGAGCAGGTGGAAAAAAAAAACGACACAACTCAATTTCACACTGCCATGATTTGCACTTCTAACACCTTTCTCTCCTGGATTTCTTTCCGGTTTTTCCTGCCCTTCGCACAGCCCAAATTAATACGCAAATACGGCTATCCATCGGAGACGCACACGGTGGTAACGAAGGATGGCTACATCCTGGAAATGCATCGCATACCCAAGAAGGGAGCCCAGCCGGTGCTGCTGATGCACGGTATCCTGGATACCTCGGCCACGTGGGTGCTGATGGGTCCCAAGTCTGGATTGGGTAAGTTCCAGGAGATTTTATAACAGAATAAGAATTTAATTTAAAAATCCCTACCATCCCCTTCAGGCTACATGCTCTCCGATCTCGGCTACGACGTCTGGATGGGCAACTCACGTGGCAATCGCTACTCCAAGAACCACACCAGCCTGAACAGTGACTACCAGGAGTTCTGGGACTTCACCTTCCACGAGATGGGCAAGTACGATCTGCCGGCGAACATCGACTATATCCTGAGCAAGACCGGCTACGAGCAGGTCCACTACATTGGCCACTCCCAAGGCACTGCCATTTTCTGGGTCCTTTGCTCCGAGCAGCCGGCCTACACCCAGAAGATCACCTCAATGCACGCCTTGGCCCCCATTGCCTACATACACGACATGAAGAGCCCCCTGTTTCGCACCCTTGTGTTGTTCCTCGACTTCCTCACGGTGAGTTTCCATTTCACATTTTGCATTTTCCATTTCCAATTCGTATTTTCCACGTCCCGTTCTCCTTCTCATTGCAGGCGGCCACACGAATGCTGCGCATCACGGAATTCATGCCCAACACCAAATTCCTAGTGGACCACAGCCAGGTTGTGTGCCACGACAACGCCATGACGCAGGACGTCTGCTCCAATATCCTGTTTTTGGTCGCCGGCTACAATTCTGAACAGCTGAACAAAGTAAGAGCAAGTGCACTGGCCAAAGTTTTTGGTGGGATTAAGAGTTAAGGATACCGAATTAGCAGCTTAACTTAAATTAAATTAAATTATTTATTAGGAAAATGAATTTTAAGATTGGTTTGAATTATTGTCAGAAGATTCGTAGAAATATTTATAATTAATTGTAATCAATATTTCAGTCATTATTTGTCCCTCTGTACAGTAGGTTAGCATTGGAAAAAAGGGGAAAGAAGACCTAAAATTGGATATTCGTTGTGTTTTGGCCACGATTTCGCGTGACTTGCAGGCACGCTGTGAGGCATCGATTTAGGTTTTCGGGCAATCCCTGTCCTCGGGCTGTCCCCTCGATAGTCTTCATTAAGTTGGCACTTAATTAAGCCACCTCAACTAGTTGCCACTCGCGTTTACACTTCGACATGTTACTTCCAAATGGCAGAATCAAGTGTGGGAAAACTTTTAGAATTAAATGGAACGCGAATACCTAAATTGCCATGCTGTTTGCTTGCATTAACTCGCGGCCCAAATGCAAATTTACACTCAGTTGTAGTGGCAGTAATGCCATTGCGGCAATTATCGATGACCTGCAGGTAATTCCCCACTCGACACACACATACCATCTTAATGTTTGCATTAAATAAGCTCAATGCCCTGGCAAAACTTTAGGCCGATAATCGGCCGCAAGCTAAACACCCGCAGATTCAAAATTATGGCCCACAAAGTGCGGCGGCTTAAATTACTCGAACCGCATGCAACTCCGACCCCCTGAACCCGACATTGAAAGGGTGTCATTATCCATTATGTCAACGGCCGGGCCAAGAGTGGGCGTGGGATTGTCTTCGTGTTGTGTCCTCGTCGGCGATGTTTGAAATTGGCATAATTAACCAGCACAAATGCTTGGATACCCGGGACACTGGAATGCTGGGATGCTGGGAAGCTGGCAGAGCCTGGTTGCCAGAGATGGCCGACAACAAGCGACAATGCATGCAAATTAGGCGCGATTCTGTGACCCAACATGGACCTGAACCCACACTGCCACCTTGCCCCTTATCAGTAATTTAGCTCTATATAGCCATGTAGGGGCACAGGGAACACGGTTTGGCGTTGTTACATTGTGTCCGGAACAGGTGTAACGGGCAGACCTTGCACTGGAGATAATAAGGGGAGACTTTGGAAGAATTTCAGCTTGAAAATTGATTCCTTTTATAATATTTTTAATAGTTATAATAATTATAAAAATATTTGTTTCTAGACCATGCTCCCTGTGATGCTGAGCCACACTCCCTCGGGTGCCTCCATCAAGCAGCTGGAGCACTTTGGCCAGCTGATGAAGTCGGGACACTTCCGGAAGTTTGACCGCGGCTATCTGCGCAACCAGCTGGAGTACAACAGGATGACGCCGCCGGACTATGACCTGTCCCGAGTCAAGGTACCCGTGGCCCTATACTACTCCGTAAATGATTTACTTGTATCCACCACCGGCGTGGATCGGCTGGCAAGGGAGCTGCCCAACGTGATCGACAAGTACCTGGTTCCTATGGAGCGATTCAATCACTTGGACTTCCTCTGGGCCATTGATGTAAAGCCGTTGGTCTACAATCGCTTAGTGCGTAATGTGCGTCGCATGGAGAACCATCGAGCCAAGTTAACAACAAACCTAGCCAGCTATTTGGCCATGCAGCTGCAGCGCCAGCATCTCCGCCAGCAGATGTTGCAGCAGCAAATGAGTGACGGCATCCTGCCGCCTAATGTGCACTTGCCTCACGGATTGGGCATGGAACTGGTCTCCATGAGCACCTTGCCTCCCGCCACCCCGCCTCCCACAACTATGCCGCCAACGACGACCACCACAGGAGAGCCGAGGGATGACGACGACGAGGAGGAGGAGGCCTTGACCACGACCAGCAGCTACGGCAGCTACAGCAGCCCAGCCACGGAGGTTTCAACGGAGACGTGACTTTGACCAAGCCCTTTTCGTTCCAATTTCATATGACTGTGATGACATTTTTAACAATTTACCGATCGCAGCATCGCCAGGAGGCGGGGAGACCTCCAGGACAGGTGCAATCTCTCAGGCGCAATCCATATCCATGCATCCAAGTACCATCCTTCCACACACACACACACAGAGCCGCTCTTTTTCCACCCGAATTATTTGATCCGTTTTCTGTGCTACCGTTTAACACTTTAATTTATGTGTACAAATTTACGAGTAATTTTTAAAGTACGTTTATGTTTAATAAAGAAGATATTATAAGAAAATATTTGGGAGATTGTTTATTTATCAAAGTAATTTAGGGGTTTTTTCAAATCATATATATTCAAGATCAGCGTCAAAAGACATTTCTTCAGAATAAAATGGATTACATAAATAACCTTTTTTAAAGTCTTTTCTAAAATTATTTAGCATATACAATTTTTCCGATTTGAAATGTATCCTTCTTTGGCATAGTTAAGATAGATTTTAATATCTAGAAGTTATTTTTTTTCTTCTTTAATATGAAATAGAAATTAAAAAGAGAAAATTTACTTTATTTCCCAAATTTATATTTTACATTACATTACTCATACGCCATGTATACGACTTTTCGTGAGATACCGCCAGCATTGAAAAGTATGCAACATATTTTTCCTTATTTACTTGCTTGCGCCCACTTGCATGGTATAAGTTTTATCGATTACATCGATTTTAAATATGAAATTAATTAAAACGCAAATACAAATTTTCCAGTAGGAAAAGCACACTGGACTCGACCTCAGAAATGGCCAAAAAGCAGTGGATCCTGGGAGAATATATATGAACCTGTATATATTGGGAGAAAAGCCGGTAGCAGGCAGCAAACAGCACCAACGCTTAATTGCGACTTAAAACGCAACTCATTTCGACAGCCAGAGCGCGAAACTTTATCCTGGCCGCAGCAGGAGTCGCAGCCACAGAGCCAAGACCTAGGTTACACTGAAGAATTTTGGGAGAAAGTTAAACATTAAATGTAAAAAAAAATATTAATGTATAAAATATAAAGAATTTAAAGAATGTTCATGAATGAATGAAACTTAAACCTAAAAGAGATGATGATATATATCCCTATTGAGCTTAAAATAAGTACGATTTGATAAAAATTATAGTCATTTTTCATCTTAACTGCGATTAAAACTTTTTTTTAAATAAAAAATTCATTTTTTCCAGTGCCTGGTCCCGGACCTGGACTGAAAATGTCGTCGTGAGAGCCCGCGGACCGCAGTTGTGCACTTGCAGCGACAACTTTAAGCCGCCTTCCCAATGAATTGCCTTCATTTGTCGTTGTTTGGCGTCTGGCAGCCAGAGACCCGAGACCCGAGACCGCGGACCATCCACCGTCCAGGAGCAAAGAAGAAATTGCAGCGTCTGTGACTGTAGGCAAACTTTCCGCGCTCACTGTTGCTGAATAAACAGCCAAACACAAACACAGTGGGTGACAGCCGCAGAATGGGATTAAGGCAAGGCGAAGCCAGCATAAAAGTCGCAACTTCCAGGTGATATTACCTCTGGGCCGAATGACGACTCCTCCCGGCAGTCCGAAAGGAAATGAAAAATGCAGTTCCTGTCGGTGGCTGAGTTGTTGTCAACGACTAATGTCGAATTGCTTCCGTTGCGAATAAACAAAATCAAAGGATTGAATGAGACTTAAAGAGGATGAATTTCTGGGAAAAATATGCATAGCATTTACGGTAATTCATATGACAATACTTAAAAGTAAACTAAAATATTATATATATTTGCTGAAGAACTATGAATCATCTTTAAAACTACAAAAGCATTAATTCAGCTTCACTGTTAAAGTTTTGGGTTGTCCTTGTTTCATTTGTATGTCCTAGCTGTCGATAGGGGGAATAAAAATAAAAGAAAGAATGAAATTAAATAACAAAAACACCAATGGCACAGAAACAAGAAAACATGCAGCCACAGATGCAGGAGCACAACTGACACAAATTCAACTTTAATTAAAGTTTCGCCAGAGGATGCGTTGCGAGGAGTAGCAGAGGCAGCAGGAGCTGGCGAGAGCACCTCCTCTTGCACCTCCTGCACACTTTCCCACTAAACTAAGCTAGATAGGAACCCACATGTTTACACATTGCTTTTAACTAACTTTGACAGACTCCCAGGAGCCCCGACTCCCAGGACTTCCGCTTAGCTGTCATTTTTTGCTCTTTCGCTCTTATGTAGCTTTCCCTCTGCTTTCTGTTCTTCTTCATTTGCCTTTATGTGTTGTACGAACAAGTGATTTGTTAGAGCCACGCCCACATTATCCGCCTTCTTTCGGCTTTCCCCTTTCCCACCGCCTGTTTCTTTTCCTCGTGTAAACAAGACATTAAGTACAACAAAATAATTAAAGTCAATTAGTGGCTCTTGCCTCGTGCAACTACTAACATTTTCTCTCTCTTCTACTGGCGGGTTATCCTCCTTCTGCAGCTCTTCCCTCTTCTCCTTCCCTCCTGCTCTTAGCCAAGTTGGCTTTTGGCTCTCAGTTGTTGTTGATTTAGTTTTGGCTTATAATGGCATTGTAGGGCTCATTCAGTGGCTGTCATTAGCGTCATGGATGCAGACACACAAGCTCAGAGAGAACATCGCCACATCATAATTTATTAAATCAACTTGTTCTACTTACTGGCCTCAACTTTGGCCCATTTATGCCTCAGTTAACTTGGCTTTAATTAAAGATATCTGTTAGGCAAAGCAGGGATATAGTTTGTGGTTCTTTTTAAAGCAGTGACTTTAGGAAAGTCTTATTCAATTATAGATTTTTCAAAAGTATATCAAAATAGTAAATAAATTTAATTCCAGCTTCGACTGATAAGCTTTATGGCTTAAAATTATTAAACACTGCTCAGCTTAATTGCATTAACCACTGTCACAACAATGACCAACAATTAAGTTAAGCCTTTTAATTAAGGATTAATAAATGAATAAATACGTACTCCTGCAATCTCTGTTATCCCGATTCGTTCTCTGTTTCGATGATTGAATTTACAAAAAGACAATGGCCAGCTTTTTAATTGTATTGTATTTTATTTTTCCATTTAAACAATGATACATTCATTTTTGTAAAGCATTTACAAAGTCCTCGTCATAAAGCTCTCTTCTATTGTTTCATTTTGCAATTGAGATTTAAAAATAAACAGAGTTGCAGAGTTTCGAGTTCCTTCAAACTGAAGAGTCATTCGAAACTCAACCGACTCTGAAAGGTCTGCTTCATTGATTACAAAGTAATAAGCTTAAAACAATGGCGAATGGCAGTTCCAACCCAAACTGATTGATTTTGAAGCAACTCTCCCTCTCTGCACTTTCTATTGAAGTAATTTAGAAATAAACATTAGCATTTCGATTCGTAATCGTTAAGCAATAAAGTGCCACGCCCTACGGACAAATTGCCGCCGCAAGAGGCGACACTTCAAAGTCCTCGAGGGGCAAGTCCTTCGATGGGCAAAATTACATTTGGTAAGGAAGCGAATTTGCATGCGAAATGTTGCCGTAATGATTTTCCAAAGCATTAAAAGCAACGGAACCAACGGAGCCAAATGTGATGAGAGCTTACTTCACTCGGCATTTAAATTACATTTCGCCCGGGCCCAACTTTGATTTCAATTCTCAACAGCAGGGGAAGCACTTTAATAATAATGATTTCAAGTCATTTCCCGGCAGCCTCGGCTAATGACTTCTCCTTCGCTGGCCACAGGGCGTATGATTAATACTTTGTTTACACTTGAAGTAGCCCCGAACGTCGGGCACAATTGAATTCTCAATTCATCAGCCTTCCGAATTTTGCATAAATATTTCAGCCAAGAGCCAGCCAGCTCTCCGCCATCATCAGTTTAACAAACTAATTTGCTTGCCAAAAAGACTTTCGTCGAGAGCGTTTTATAAGTCATATTTACGTTGGCCGCCTGCCAAGTGCCAGGCTTTGTGTCCGGCATTTTGATGGCAGGAGCTCCATTTAAGTGAGTGCCAGGAGTAGCAGCCTCTCAGCCCTGGTCCCTGTCCCTCTAATGATGTTATTGAAGTTGACTGAAGGTGTCCGGGACCAGCAGGACTCGAAGTCGCAACAAAAACCAATCATTAGATAAATCATATAGCCCCCAAGCCAAGTCGGTTTGGTTTAATGATTTCACAGCTGAATATTTACGCTGAACTAGGCAGAAAGCGTACAGTGGGAGCTCTAAGAAAAAACTATAGAGTTTGAGGGGAATAAATAAATAAATAAATATCTCTTCAGCTCGTCCCACTGTGGTTCAATAAAGGCCAGTTCATTGTTATGGCCCATCGTAGTTGTCAGTTGTGGTAGTTATGGTCGTTATGGCCTCCTCATTGGTGGTGTGATGTTAAGATTCCCGGCCACGTCCCGAAGACATTTTGTGTTGAGTTGACAGAAAACTTGTCCTTATGGTCAACCATATTTATGTTGTTGTTCAAGTTTGTCGCTAAACGAGAGTTTTGTGCTCGCTTCTCTGGCTCGATAAGAACTAATTATGAAAGTTCTTACACAATTTGCTCCTCCACAGATCGAATCATAGCAGTTTTTGAGGGAATTTATGCGTATAATAGATATTGCCACCGGAAAGATACGAGGAATGCGAGGAAATATATTAAAATTTCAAATGAAATTGGTTGGAGCTGACTCATGTCCAAGCGTATAAAAAGCCCCAACTTGTGGGGTAATTTTGCTTCTATGGAAAATGTCAAACATTCACAAAAATGAGCAAGTTTCATCAGTCACAAAGAAATGGTTTAAGGTCAACAACTCGTAGCTTTATTTATTTATGAGAACAATCTGAGCTTTATAAACTATAGTATTTTTCATAAATTCCTTAAAGTCTACCGGAAATAGAACCGGGGATTAAAGCTGCCATAAATTAATAAACTGGACCTAGAACTGGAACTAAGATTGGTTTAAACTTTAAGGCGAACATGAATATAGACAGAACTTTACTAATAATATTTCTAAAAATAAATTTTTATGTTTAACCAAAACCAACACCATTTTAGTCTAAGAATTTTTTTAAAAATTAAATACTTTCTGTGGAAATATATCAAAAATTTTCTTGAAAAAGTCTCTAAGCGAAATCAAACTCCTTTCTCCTCTTACAAAATTTCTGGAAAAAGTCTAGTCTTGTTTATGTTCACAAGAAGTCTGAAGTTTATTTAAAAAAATATAAAGCTGCCACATTTCCACTCAATTACAGAAATTACTCAGCCGGCTAGCTGACACTCTTTCTGGCCAAGACAATGGACCATGCCCCACAGCTCCCAAGCGGTTCTGATCGAATTAAGTTAATGTTTAACAGACTCCGACACGAGAGCGTTGAATAACCGCGAATTATGAGAGGCCATCGAGTTGTAACCGACTAATTGCCATACCAGAAAGCCGGTTTGCTGCTCCGGGCCAAACTGAAGCCAAAAGCAAAATCAATATCAGAGGTGAGCACAGGTGAGTGCGTTGAGTGCGTTGAAAGTGAAATTGAACTGGAGAGGGGGAAGTGCCATTTAAAAGATGTTTCTGGGCCAAGTACGCGCCGTCTGCCAGCACCTGTACTTCACCCGAACCCGAAACCGAGTCGGAGGAGCAGCTGGCGGCGCAGCTGAGCCATCGCAATCGCAATCGAAGCCCCAGACCGGGAACAGTTTCAGTTTCTTTTTCAAACGCCTTAAAAGCTTGAGCCGGAGCTGCAAACGGTTTAGTTCCTCGCCGCAAACAAAACTAGTCACAACAAACGTGGAGCGGAAGCCAGCAGCCTCGAGTGAACCAGTTGTGATCCCAGCAATATATCTGCTAAAGGTAGAGATACACTGGAAAAAACAAGGCTAAAATAGAGTGAATTAAAAGAGAGAAGTGCAAGTGAAATGGTTTAAAATATATATTTTTAAAGAACTTTAAATAAAAGGGAATATTGCAAAGATCAAATGGGAAAATACTCTTGTGATCATTCCACACTTTACTGAGTGACTTTCCTAGCATAAAAGGAAAAATGTATTACGTTCTATTTAAAATAGTATCTTATTGCGAGGCTTTTATTTAAGAATAATAAAATGTATACAATTAACTGTGAAATATTTAAGCTTGTTCATAAAATGGCATTAAAGATCTACGAGTGCTTCCTATCACACTTGAAACCCCAATCAAAACTCTTTAAACACTCCTTGTTTCTTATTTTATTAAACGTCTTTGCTTTTGTAAACATTAAAAATTAACTTTGTTTTTAAATTAATATGTTTTATTTTTTTATCTGCAAAAATAGAGATATTGAGAGAGTGCATAGCTGGCCTGAAAGCTTTTCGGGACAGGAGCAAGTTTAGTCGTGAGCCAAAGTGAACGTGGCTCTCGGCGAGTGGAAACCAGAGACACTCGGTTGATTCATTGCCACCGAGCCACTGAACCGCCTCGCATTCCGCGAATACCCGAAAACCAGCCAGTTCGCCGAAAATGCTGCGATCCCTAGCCATGACACCACTGCTGGTGGTGGTGGTGCTGCTGCTGCAGATGTCTTTGTCCATAGAGGCAAGGATCGTTCAAATGAAGGTCGTCACAACCGAGTCTCCGGAGGAGAGCACCTACATGCACCTGCCGGATGGTACCATCACGGTGGACATCGATTCGGATCTAATACTAACCACCGGTCCCGAGGGCGAGCCCTTTACCGAGGCCAGTCCTTTAGAGCTAACAGAGGAGCCGCTGCCCGATTCGGTGATCCAGCAGATGGAACGGGATCGGGCCCAGGAGGAGCGGACGCAACATCCCTTTAACCCCGAAGAGGAACCAGACCCAGACACTGAAGAAACAACTACCGAAAAACCGAAACCCAAAAAGGGCCACAGATTCGGAGCCACACCCACAATGCCACCGGGCTTGAGTGCGTTCCCCACATCAAGGACGGAACATACGAGCACAGAGAGCACCGAGATCACCACCCAGTACGAGGAGATAACAACCGTAAAGAACTACTTCCAACGCCGACCAGTTCGTCTGCAGAACGATGGTGATATGGAAATGGCTGAAAACCGAATGGAAACCACCACGGATGCACCGACATTCCAGGACGAGAAAACGGACTATCCCACCACTCCCTTCATGATCCTGACAACCGAGGCCAATTTAGTGGAGGAGCCGGCTACCTTCCGCAGGGAGTCAGATCGTGCAGAGTCTGTGACCACCCAGTCGCCACTCTTCCGGTTCTTCACCACTTCCTCAGTAAAACCTGAGGTCACGGAGACACAGCCAGAAACGACAACAATGTGGCCGGAAACCAAGGAGACAGCCACCACAATGCCTGTTTTGATGGAGAGCACAGGTTAGAATCTTTAACTAAATTATATTGTGGAAAGGGAAAGCTAAGAAATCTTTTACAATTTAATTACAATTAAATCTTAATTATTTAACTTGAATTTATATAAATCCTTTTCTTTTTTTCCTTTTAATCATTCAAGTTCCGGAAAGCATCAGTGAGCCAGCGGAAACCACGATAACTCCTGTTGCCAGTAGCACCGCAGCCACAGAGCCCAATTTATTTAAGGCCAGAATGGAACTGTATCTAAATGCCGCCTTGGAGACCACGTCAACCGCCAGTGTTCCAGAAACCACAACAACTACGAATGCTCCTGAAACCACAACCATTCCAGAGACAACAGTCTTAAGTATAAGTACTTCGGAAACTACGACATCAACGACTAGCGCTCCGGAAACCACAACGACGACGACCAGTGCTCCGGACACCACAACCTCTACAACGAGTGCTCCTGAGACCACAGCCGTTCCAGAGCCCACAATCTTAAGTGAAACATCTCCAGAGACAACGAGATCAACTACGAGTGCTCCCGAGACAACAAGATCAACTACAAGTGTTCCGGAGACAACGATTTCGACGACCAGTATTCCGGAGACTTTTAAGGCTCCCGAGATCACATCTTCAACGACCAGTGCACCAGACACCACAACCTCAACTACAAGCACTCCTTTGACCACAATTCCAACTACCAGAGCTCCGGAGACCACAACGACAACGCCTCGTCCCGTTCTGACGCGCGAGCCACGCGTGGAGCGGATCTTCAACTCTGATGGAGTGGAAGTGCTCTACGGTTACTCCTCGGTGGTGCGGACAAACCGCTCTTGAACTAGACCTGGGGAGCCCGGTTAGGCCACCGAGAACACGACCTTGTCAAGGTCGGACAACTTGCCATAATGCGGAGACGGTGACAAAGAGACATTGAGCGATGGAAGCGCGCGCGTTCATTTTAGGCAATTTTCAATTCTAAACGAGTTTTAAGTCAAGAAAACATACAAAAAATATATAGATATTTAAATTTCAATCGGCGGGACCAGGCACAGTGTTGTTCTTGTTGTTGTGATAAACCAAAAAATACGTGAAAATCCGCAAAAGAGATAGAGAGAGAGTGAGAAGTGAAACAAAAAACAAATATGTAATATGATTGTGCAAAAAATTGTGTACAGAAAATGAAGGGAGGCGAAGAAATGCTGGAGATGAACGATTTTATAAATTATAAATAAAACATGAACCACCCATGATGTTCCGTTTCGTGTTTGCTTTGGCATTTTGGATTACACAAAGCGTTTAGTAGGTCTTTTCAGCATTTGTTGATCGAAAAATATGGCACAATAATGAAGCCAAATCGGCAAGGTAAGCCCAGCTATACCCTGAAATTAATAAGCGGAAGTATCAGAAATATGAAAATATTTTAGGGTACTTAGTGGAAGTTTAATTATAATTTTCACCAATTAATTTCTACTGGAAACTCACTCTTCTGAAGAGCTTTCAGCACTGCAGTTCAGCCACCTTTATTTTACCAATCTGAATGATTCATTTTGTAGATCATTAAAGCAGCGCACCCAAGAAATCAAGAAAGCAACCAGCACAGAGACACTCGGCAGCCCACAAGACTCGATCACTGCCCACCTGCGATCAAAAAAAAAAAAATATATATATATATATAGAGAAAAAATAAAGTAAAAACTGAAAACTAAAAACCGGCAATCGTCTCAAGAGTTGTCGTCATACATTTTTGGGCTTTTATGTTCCGGCATAAACGCAGACAACCGGACGACGGATGGACACGTGGACCGGATCGCAGGGGACTGGTCTAGAGTGGCAGATTATTCATTCATCGATCGATTTTGCAGGGACAGAGACAGGGCTCTTGGCTAACTTTAGCAATGAGTATCACGTTTACTCCGCCTTACTCTCGCTGGAATTTGAAAGCATTCGGCGGCGGCCATAAAACAAACACTAGCCACTAATTTCCATTTGAACTTGAGCGGCACAGGCGCTAAACTGCATGTTGAATGTGAATCGAATGAATGCGGATTGAAGGTTTTGGCGATACGGGTTTTTTTTCGGCTGGTTTTTGCCTTACCCATTTAGCCAGCTGACTCGCTTTGGGCCATGGATCCAAAGCTGATTGTACATGGCTAAGAGGGTTAGTCATCTTCGTGAGAGTTTCGGGAAATGTCATGAAAAATATGGGTACAATGGGAATTTAAAGCATGATGAACAACGTGTATGGTAGAGTTTATAAAATGGAAACAATATTAATGAAAATTATATTTAGTTGATGATACATAAAAGGGGTTCTTCAATAACTACAAATATTTAAAAATATAAAGTCCTAAATAATTAAGAGATTTTAATTATGAATTGTAACAGAAACCTTTAATTTTAAAATTTTGAAAAATTATTTCATTGAGTAAAACTCTTAAAACTCTTCCAAAAATATGCTTAGTACCCACCAGAAAATCAAAATGCGTCATATAATATTATAACTTAAATGTTGTCGAGTTTATAAACTGTAAGAAATACTTTCAGGATTTTAGTTGTATTTAAAATTCATTATTTAATTTAATTTGTTATTTTTTATTTATTTATTTATCTCTCAAATTCTTATCCAGCCAAGTTTCATTATTGAATAAATCCAAAAATAAAGCTTTTTCTCTCTGCAAAATAAAAACTAATCCTAAACAAAACCCCAAAACTATGCTAATATCTCCTATTTCGCCCAATAACTTGCCTTGTTTTTCTTCGCTTTTTAATTAAAATGCATTTCGAATTGTAAGCCACCCAAACAACGCTATAAATTATAGAATTCGATGACAAACATGTGTCAAGCAAATTAACTCTCAGTCGGGGACATCCCGAAACAAAGAATAAAAAGAACGAAAATAAATTAAGCAGGATTTGTTTCAAGTAATGATTTTATTTGTTTTGCAAATTAGCATACAAAATAAAATGATTCAAAGCAGAACCCAGAGCCACCTGTTTGGTGAAAACAAGTTCCATATTCCGTATGTTATTTAATAAGACATTTTGAACATGGGTGAAATTGGAAATTAACTGTATTGGGAGCAATTAACGATTGCAATTTGCATTTTGTCTGCGGGCAATTAGCCAAGATATTGGGATGCCCA
This sequence comes from Drosophila punjabiensis, assembly GCA_008042585.1. Lineage (NCBI taxonomy): Eukaryota > Metazoa > Arthropoda > Insecta > Diptera > Drosophilidae > Drosophila > Drosophila punjabiensis. The sequence goes on from VNJR01010772.1 coordinate 128,552, forward strand.
TATACAATGACGAAAACGAGTCCCAGATCATCGCGAGCTCTGAGATCTGGGTATAAAAGTAACCCGCCTTCTCTCAGACGGCACAACAAACACTCAACATGAAGTTCTTAGCACTGTGCGCTATCCTGCTCCTCGCCCTGGTAGCTGTCCAGGCGACTCCTGGTGGTGGATTCGGACGACATGGCGGACGCGGCGGACATGGCGGATTTGGAGGCCCTGGCGGATATGGCGGATATGGAGGTGCCAGTGCTCAAGCCCAAGCCCAAGCTGATGCCAGAGCTCAAGGCGGTGGCCTCGGACCTTATGGCGGTGGTGGTGGCCTCGGACCTTATGGTGGTGGCTACGGACCTTATGGCGGTGGTGGTGGTGGTGGTGTGGCCAGGGCTGACGCAACAGCTCAGGCTTCATCGTATGCAGGAGGTAAATAGGTAACCCTATTTCCCATTCGAAATCCGACGATAACCACTTGAAAGACCAAGCATCCGGCTTTTAAAAAAAAAAACAACTGTTTTCTAATAAAAACTATCTTTTCAAAAAAACATTTATTTGTATTCCTATTTACACTCAATAAATGGGTTTTTTCTCCTATGATATTAACCAAGGTGCGACAGAATATATTACAAATGCTAATGAAATATTGGTATTTTCTGCAAGCGCTGGTTTGTGTTTGCAGTTTTCTGGGAAATTTGATATTTAAATTTTGTAATATAATAAATAAAATATATATTTTGAAAAATTTTTAAAGATCGCATAACCCGGAGCTGGGTTATTATAAGCTTGGACGTTCGTGATCACAAATAAAACTTTTTAAGGAAGCTGCCCTTAAACCCTGTAAATAAAGACAATAGTTGTATGATTAAAATACAATGAAATATATTTTGATTTAAGGGGGTCATCCCATGTGACGGCCTGTTTTTGAGGGGTTTTTTAGAATTTTTTTTCTTTGTCCCGTGAAAAGATAAAGCCTTAAGTTTTTTATCACTTATAAACATATATTTCGACTATATGAAAATAAATTTTGGGCAAAAAATATTGAGTAGAACTTGAGGTACAGCGTTCTAAACACCCCCGCCTTAAAAAAAGGTACCCTTAGTATCTCCACGATTCCGGCCGATTGGCTTATCGGAAATCAAAAAAATAAACGGCATTTTAATCTGTAAGTCAAAATGCACGGTATGAACTACAATCAAATGAATATATAAAAAATTAAATTTTTGACAGACATTTGAAAAAAAAGTTGCGTGTTTTGCCGATTTTTTTTTAGTTTTTTGCTTTAAAAAAATATAAGTTTTTAATATTTTTTAATGATCGTAGTTCATTCCATGCATTTACGAGTGTTTAACATTCCCTAAAAATTTCAAGTCTTTCGGCCCAGCCGTTTTTGAGTTAGGATGGAGATCAGTTTGAAAAACACAGTTTTGAGAAAAACGCAAAAGAAATAATCATTCCAGGAGTAAGCTGCACTGAAGAGCATTCCTTAAAAGCGCTATAACTTTCATATGGCATCGAATATCAAAAAATCTTTTTAACCACATATTCTTCATAAGTTATAGATAATATTAACTGGAAAAAAAAAATTTCGATTTTTTTTTTTCGTCACATGGGATGACCCCCTTAATTTAACAAAATTAATTTCCAGTAACTGAAATTTTTACTAAATATTTATAATATTAAAAAACCAAAAAAACAACAAAGGGAAACTCCAAAACATATTAAATATTTTATAAAAATTAATTTCTCTTATTTATTCATAACAATCAAACACCTCTAGTTTTTGGATAAAAAATATACAAATTAAGACAATAACTAATCGTTTTTAGACGCTAATATTATCAGAAAACAAAACCGTTTAGTCTCAAATAATTCACTAAATCACGCGAGATCTAAATAAAAGCTCAAAACCTATTTAAGGCCGATTTTGAGAGCTTTTTTTCTACAGACCCGTCTTCAAAGTGGGTTTTAGTTTAGCCGAGAAATATGCTTTAGATAAAAACAACTTTAGCAACTTTCTCTGAAACTAACCAGTTTTCAATTGATAATATTATAGTATTCTCGCACAAAATAATACAAAACGTCACGCGTCTCTAATACATATCTAATTAGTGTGCTAAACGGAACCCCCCATATACATATATATATATGATTGTGTATATTAGCAATAAACTAAGTTAAAAAAAGGAAAACAAATAAAAAACCTGAAAACGAGTCTAGGCCACCTGTTGCCGCTGGAGGTTGCTATAAAAGAGGCCGGCAGTCGCTCAGAGGGCATCACAAGCTCCGACGATGAAGTTCCTGGCACTGTGCATTTTCCTGATCTTCGCCCTGGTGGCCGTCCAGGCAGCTCCTGGAAATTTCCGAGGTCCCGGCGGTGGCGGTGGTGGTCCTGGCTTGAATAGACCTGGTGGCAACTACGGAGGCGGTGGCGGGGGCGGCGGAAATTCCCAGGCCATTGCCAACGCCAGCGCCAACGCTAGTGCCAATGGTAAAGGAGGACAAGCCAGTGCCACGGCCAACGCCAGCGCCAACGCCCAGTCCGGACCCCACGGTTAATTGATCCTGATAAAAAGACCCCAACTGGACACTGGACAACTGGACAATTGGAACAACTTAAAGCTGGTACAACAAAAAGTGGGCACGTCGCCGGACGGGCCCCTCTTGTACTCATGTGGAGATGATTGGAAAATATTAAAATAAACAATTTGTTTTCCTCTAAAACCCCAAAAGAGCTTGTTCTTATTTTTATTGGTAGCAGACAAATGCTGTTGGTTTCTTTTATTTAACATAACCAGCCTAAAAATTGTCTAATTGAAGAATAAAGATGCTCCATATCAAATCTACAAATTCCAAAGCCAAAGTAAACCCGTTCTGTTTGATTTTGATTTAATTAATTTAATCGCATAATTAATATTCTGCCTAATGAACATAATAATTATCATCATGAGGATTTTATTAATTTAATAAGTTTTGAAATGAATATTGAATAAGTGCATTAGAACTTTGAGTTGGTAAAAATCATAAAAATGTATACATAGATCGTAGTATTCATTTTCTTTTGGTTTTTTGACAAATAGACTCAAATTTCATCATTTCAAATTTAAGCAGAAAATACAATCTTCCAAATAATATGAATAAAAAATTGCTATGTATAATTTAGAATTAAAAATTTGAGTAAATAAAACTTTTATTTACTGTTTGATTCTTTTTTTGTCAAAACACAAGAATGTTTTCCAAATCGTGTTATATATATATAATATTTGTAGGATGTGAAAAAACATAAAACAATTATTTTAATACTTCGAATATCATATCATAAAAAAATATTAAAATAAAACTTACCTAATTTTTTTAAATTTCCTTATCAATAGTTTTCATAATAATTTTGCCTTTCTCTCATTTTGTTTTGAATAATTAAAAAAAAACATTGTGACGTCAATCGATTTATCTTTAAGCCCCTAAAAATGGTCTACATTTTGGTAAACCTCAAATGTGAGTCCCATCTGTTTGACTGTTTTTCTACGGTAGCTAAAGTGAGACCAGAAACCCGTTTTTTTCTGTCAAATTTATAACTTTGATTTGCTTAAATTATTTGCATATTATTTGCATAATTGCTGTCTCACTAAACAAAACAAAAGCATCTGCTTGAACATAACAATGTGATTTTTCAATGATAGTTTTTGTTCTTTTGCTCTAGAAAGTGGATCAAACATATGAGTTTCATAGTTATATAAATTTGAATATAATAATGGGAAATATAAATATTAATTTATTCAGTTGAAACTCGTTTATGATACAAAGAAAAAGGATTAAATAAAAGATTAAATTTATCTAAAAAGATTTTATCAGACATTTATAAAGACTTACTTTAGGGAATAAATATATAATTTTAGTATTACCAATTTTGTATTACAAGACACAGACTAGTGTTAATTAAAACGTAAAGATGTTATTACCAATTTAAAGGAGAATAAATAAACACGAAGGAAGTTAATTTCAGGAAGTCAAAGTTTATATACCTTTACATGAAAACCGATCGTAACTTAATGAAAATGTTTGGTGTATTTTTAACAATTTTAACCCTTATAAAATTTCAAAATATTTAGTTAATTTTTTCCCGCTCAAACATGGCTAGACCGACTCGGCTGTTAATGCTGATCAAGCACATATATGATTAATAGGGTCGGAAACGACTTCTTTACTTCGTTACAAGCTTGTAACTAATATTACAATAATATTCCATGCGATGATATAAATATATTTAGTAGATTGCATTTTAAATTCCCGCCAAGAAAATAGAACTATTAGATCACGAACTGATATCGTGACAGATATTCAGGAGACCGGTTTTTATTTTGAGAGATGAGATGCATTGATAATGTTTATTATTGATTAGCAAATATTATTCAATTTTTTTTGGAAATTCTATGCAGCATGATTACGGTTTTATTAATAGAAACTAATGGTTTAATAGTAACAAATAAAAATACCAATTTTTCTCAGAAAAAAAAACTTTATAAAAACTAGAGGAAGGAAGACTTCATCATTTTTTAGTCAAATTCTAACTAAGAATGCCAACCCATTTATTATTTTTGTTATTTGTAAGGAAAACGCATTTAGTGCCTTCAGTTTTTTGAGTATTTTTTTTTTTTTTTATAAATATTAAAAAACTAATTCAGTGAAGAAATTCGGTCCGTCCTCCAGGTTTACTTGCCAAAGGCAGTGGAGCTAGCACTGGCATTGGCATTGGCATTGGCGTTGCCGTTGCCACCACGAGAGCTGGCATTGGCATTGGCATTGGCGTTGGCACTGCCACCTCCGAAGCCATTGCCCTGAGCCACGGCATTAGCATTGGCATTGGCTTCGGAGTTGCCACCGAATCCGCCTTGTCCTCCGAATCCACCGGGACCACCACCGAATCCACCGGGACCACCACCGAATCCGGGACCACCGCCGAATCCTCCCTGGTTTCCACCGAATCCTCCCTGGGGTCCGCCGAATCCTCCCTGGTTTCCGCCGAATCCTCCATGGTGTCCACCTGGACCTCCACGCTTATTGAAACCACCGCCTGGGCCACCGCCGAATCCTGGGCCGCCGAATCCTGGACCGCCGAATCCTCCTTGGCCCTCAGCCTGAGCGTTGGCGCCAGCTTGGGCATTGGCATTACCGCCACCAAACTGCGGGGCAGCGGTGGCCACGGCCAGGACAACGGCGAGAACGACAAAGACCTTCATGCTGAATGCTGGATCTGCTACTCCGGACAAGTAACTGAGCTAACTTAGTAGCCATAGCCGGAGGGCCCGGCTTTTATATTAGCCAGACGGCCGGCAGACGCGGACAGATGCCGAAAAACGAAAAAAAAAACCTAAAACTGGACACCCGGTAAAAAATTAGCATGCAAACAATAGTCAGTGCCGAAAAATAAGCTCCGATATATCTGGGGGAATCTAGGCGCCAGAAAGAGCCCGATAGAGAGGCGTTCGAATGCAATGGTTTAGAGGAAAGTTTGCAAATGTCTTTAGACACCAACACGAGCCGTCTTCGTGGTGGTTTCCTCTGGAACCGGTTGGACGCTATCAATATTTAAGCGATTATTAATATTTGTGTTTATATTTCATTAAGTCTCTGCCTTTTTGGCAGAGTCACAGCGCGCTTTAAGCTGGGAAAAGGCGATGTGACGGCAGTTAATTATCATAGCATCTGTCGGGGTACTTTACCTACAAATATGTGAGTACATATATCTTTCAATGATTCTACAAATAAAAGTGCTCAAGGTTTGAGTATAGATTGGGAGAATTTAGACCGCTGTTCCGGGTCTAGAAATCTCCCTGGAAATCATAAAAAGTAATCAGAATCGAATATAACTTTTTTTAGATTTACAAATTGCAAGAGTTAAATTGATTCCCTGAAACAGACCTTATCTCATCTCCATTTTGTATATTACAAAGTGACTTTGTTTGAACTCACAAACCTTGCCTAAATTAACACTTTTGAAAGCGCTTCCTTGTTCTACTATCGATTCCAATTTATTCCATCCCAATTCATATACCGAATTCATATTTATTTTCCTGTAAACCGCGCACACAAGCCCCCACAAAAATTAACATAATTTTCAGGCATTTAGATAAAGGTTTGTTTTTTTTTGTTCCAGTCCAAATCCATATCTGAATTGCTAATTAATTGGGAAATAAATATGATAATTCAAGATGTGGACGTGCGTGTGGGGAAGTCGGGTCAAATCGATGAAATACACCACACGTGTTATCACATCAGATCGGCTGACATAAGCTGATTGCTATGGATTTTGCGGTATATAGTAGGATAGTAATACCGTAAATTTCGTGAATACCGTAAAAATATAAAATAATAAAACAAACTAAACAGGAATAAAGACTCTTAGATGCTAGCCAAAAAATAAATGAAAATTAAATAAAAATTAAATTAATTTAAAGAGGCAATTCAAATAGAAAGAGGCCAAAAATCCTTCTATTAAATATAGTACAGAGCAAGCAGATTATGTAGGACTGAGATCCTTAAATGTTTAGAGTTGGAAAATTATAATTAAGTAATCAAATAAATAAATAAATTGCTCATAGTGTAGTGAAGTTTTAGCGCTGCAATGTTTTACGCTTAAAATATGAATCTAGTTTCTAGTATTGTTAAATAACAAATAGATGAATGTTATTTCATCTATATTAAAAATAATTATTAAATAATATGGGTAAGATAAGGAGAGAACTATTTATTATATTTATATTAGCAGAAACCTAACAATCAGTCAACCATAAATGTCCGCATGCCTATATAGTAAGCACAATTTATATAAACAAAATAAATAAATATAAATAAAGAAATTTATAAATCGGGAACATTACTTTATAACTAAACAATATAGTTATAGTTAATATAATAAAAAAGTATATTTCCGTAAATATATACTCACTCATAAGTACATACTCACTTTGAATTATTCTTACCATCCCTCCCCGCTTCATAAAAATTCCTTTCATATTTGTTTAATTTGTTTTTAATTTATTTATGTTTTATTCACAGTCATTTCTTATTACTTAAATTCTTAAAATTTTGCTTTTGGCTTGGCTTAACCGCGGAATCCACCACCACCACCGCTGGCAGAAGCAGAGGATGAGGAGGATGCGGATGCCGAGCCACCGCCGCCACGTCCGCCGCCACCAGCAGCTGACGCCGAGGAGGAAGCTGAAGCAGAGGCAGAGCCACCGCCACCACCGCCGCCGAATCCAGGGCGACCACCAAATCCAGGGCCACCTCCAAATCCTGGGCCACCTCCGCGGTTGAATCCTGGACCACCGCCGAATCCTGGACCACCGAATCCTGGACCACCGCCGAATCCAGGGCGACCGTATGCTGGACCACCGCCGAATCCACCTCCAAATCCAGGTCGACCGAATCCTGGGCCACCGCCGAATCCTGGACCACCTCCAAATCCTTGACGGCCACCACCGAATCCTTGGGCATTGGCATTAGCGTTGGCATTGGCGTTGGCATTACCGCCGCCGAATTGTGGCAGGGCCGATGCCACGGCCGCCAGAACGGAGAGCGCGATGAATAGTTTCATGTTGGGTTGTTGTCGCCTCGAGAGTGGTCCGAACACTTGGTCCCTGCACCGCCGGCCGGCGGCTTTTATTCAGTTCCGCCTCGGGAAAGAGGTTCGGCGATCGCTGATTTCGGTGATCCACCCTGCAGCGCGCACTATCTTTCCAGCAGCAACAACAACAACGGATCACATATGTATATGTATTTATGGCCCGGCTCATTAGCAGGTTCGAAACGTACGAGATCGGCCGCGGGCCCTAGACACAGCCGCTGCAACCGGTTGAACTCACCTACGATCATCTCGAGCACCTCGGACACTCGGACGCGCCCCCCTTCGGCTGCTGCCTCCCGCTTTCAGGTAAACAACAAACTATATATAAAATTATATAGGCAGACGTAAATGAGGCGCCAGTGATGTCATAGATCAACTAGTTTTGGAGGCAGGGAGACATAATTAAACCCAAAGTTATATTTCGGGTTTACGAAAAATAATAAAAAAAAAATTGTTGTCTATTTAAAGTACCTTATTTTGCTTTTAGAAGTGCAGAGTTAACAGAACTCGCAGGTTGTAGAATTGATCCTTTAGATCGATCCTTAATTTCAGCCAATTTCTCTCTGCGACCCTGCGAAAAATATCCTTCGCTTTTTGCTCAAAAATCACTAGTTTAAAGTTCCAGATAGATAGATAGATCTATACTCTTTTTTTATCATCTTATCTAAACAAAATTTCCAATCAAATTCTTTAAATTAATTTGAATCTTTTTAATAAATATTTAAAGCAAACTCTAGGAACTAGTTCCCCTCGAAGGCATCTCTGCCAGACTAATGGTTAAATTTCTCCATTGTATCAGAAGCAGATGACTGATTTAACTGTCCGCAAAATAATTTATGCTAAAATCAATTTCGATTGGAACTCAGCCTTATAATTTATTTCTTTTTTTCGCGACTCTCAACTTTTTATACATTTGTTTTTGTTTGTTTGTTTATGATTTCCATAAAATCCAAGTATAATTGATAATATTATAAAACGTGTGTTTTGTCGAAATGTTAATTATTCTAATTAATACCGAAAGGCATGAAAAAGTAAAAACAAAAATCCCGCAACAAAATTTGTTATTCAGATGGGTTTGAGATGGTTTTCATTTCTGATTTAGATTTGTTCAGCAATAAAAGGCAATGAAGTAAGGATCTGTTAGCTGAACAGGTGTCATGATTTGAGGGGAGTCCCAGAAAATTGTGTGTCATTCAATCTAAAAAATGTAAAGTAGGGCACATCCATATGCAAAAGGGCATTGGAAAGTCTGATATGTCCCCAAAGCCCGCATCATTATAAACAAAATCCAGCTGGAATTCTCGACAAGTGTATGTGCAACTATTTTTATTATTTAACCCGACTTATATGCATAATTTAACGGCGCTTTTATGCAGCTCAGACGCCGTAGATCACGAATATAAACAGTAGCAGATCGACAGCAATACTGATAGAGCCTCTGTTTGAGTGTTAGTGAATGATACTATTCATTATATAATATTTATTAATCAAAATAAATATTTAATAGCTTTTAAAGCAAATATAGTTCACTAAACTTTAGAGGGAAATATATAAATTAATTAAAGCAAAGAATATGATTCAGGGAAAGACAGAAAATAAATAAATCTAAACAAATCTCAGGCGACTCCACTAATGGTCTTGTAATAGTTTGCTAATTAACTAATTACAAAAAGGAGCCTGAGGTAATTAGCATTGGGTTGTCCTGTAGCTTCACACAGGTAAAGACATTCAGAACATATACCTACCTACCTTATACAGGTAGAAATATTCTTTCGTTATACGATACAAAATTATGACAGATGAAATCTCAGACAGGTCAAAGCTGTTTGGAAAGAAGTGTTAGTACTTTCTGTACTGTCTAAGGAAGTCTATAAGAAAAATATATTAATTAAAAACCACAATTTGTAATTTAGATTTTCAACAATTTTTGTTTACTTCAGACTTTCTTCAAACATTTACAAATAACTTAAGCTAATCTTTAAATAAGGTTCAAACGTTTATCCGTAGAAACCACCACCGCCGCCGGAAGCCGAGGCCGATGACGAAGCTGAAGAGGATGCCGCTGCGCCGCCGCCACCACCTGCTGCCGAGGCACTCGAAGAGGCAGATGATGAGGCAACGGCGTTACCGCCACCACCACCACCACCACCGCCTCCACGGAATCCACGACGTCCACCTCCGAAACCTCCTCCGTACGGATTTCCAAAACCGGCATAGGGATTTCCATAACCTCCACCATAGGGGTTTCCATAGGCATTTCCGAATCCACCGCCGCCACCACCACCGAAGGGGCCGAATCCACCGGGTCCTCCAAATCCTGGCCCCCTAAATCCACCGGGTCCTCCAAATCCACCGGGACCTCTAAATCCACCGCCATATCCACCATATCCTCCGGGGAAGAATTGCGGCAACGCCGAAGCAGCGGCCACCAGCAGGGCAAGAACAATGAGAGTCTTCATCTCAATCTTCAATCTCGATCTGGATTCTGTGTGCGATCACTGAGTTATCCGGATTGGAACTGACGGATTCTCGCCGGACTGGCTATAGTATTTATACCGCTTGCGTTTGCATTGTCTCCAAACCGCCGGAGCCGGCCAGTCAAAAAGTGCGACGATTGAGATGAGACGAGACGAGATTTCGGTGATAAATGGTTTCGGCAGATCACCTACCGATCACCTACCGGTTTTCTTTGTATTATTTGTGTCCATTTGCTTCGAGATCTAATTACACAGGGCAACAAAAAAACTAAACCACACTTTTATAGAGCTTATTAAGAAGGCAGAAATAAATTATAAAAGTAATACCATAATTTAACGGGTATTCCTCTCAGAGTTTATCATTATAATTTTGCTTCTAAAGGTGCCAGATTTCAAAGTGCTTTGGTTAGAAGTTTGGAAGTTATTTCTTTTATTTTTTGGCTTATTAGTTTATGTTTTGTTAACTATTAGTTACTCTATAAAAATAGTATGATTTTAATATTTGTATTTATTAATTTATAACTTAAGAGCCAACGTTGAGTATTAAATAAATAAATGAACTGTCGCTTTATGTAATATAAAACTATTAAAGATACTGAATTAAGCAAAAAATTAACCATAAGAAATTATATAAAGTGTATCCTAATCTCAAAATGTTATACTTAACTATTTCTAAGCCAATTCAAATCACAAATGAATCAATATTTTGCTGCCCAGTGTCTTACCGGTGACTTGGTGACTTTGTTTGCCGGGTGATTCCCCAAACAGGCTTTGAGATTTAAAAACGCATAATTATCGCCATAGGACGACCCACGCCCAGGTGACCCAAGTGGTGGCTGTGCTCGGTGTGCTTATAGTTGAGGATCGTCAGAGTGTTTACAAAACCCATTCGAGGGGCTGTGCTCTTCCTGATCTGCGTAGTTCCCCACCGAGATCGACATTACTCATCGACGTTTGATCTCTTCTAATGCCGATCATCTGACAAGTTCATCTTGAAGAGTTTATTCCCCCCGATCGTGTTTTGCTTGTCCGAAAGCGGTTTCGATGGCGTTGTTGTCAAACAAAAGATGCTCGTGTGGAGTGGATGGGGCAGTTGGAGCAGCTGGAGCAGGTGCTGGTGAGATCACTGGGCATTTCTCTAGGTTATGCGATCTTTCTGCACAGAGAGGTGGTTCAGTTCGACCCAGAAAGTCTTCAGTCTACGATCGCTTAAGCCAAAGTCTAAGACTAAGTCCTGAAAGGGTTCCTTATATACCTTTAATATCTATAAAAAAAAAATTAAAGTTAAAGAAGAATTTAGTTGAAAAGAAGTAGTGCTTCAATCTTGAGAAAGAAAGATTTATATTATATAGAGCTAAAAGTAAAAGAGAAAGCTTCAAGTGAATGTTAGAAGTACATAAAAAAATGAGTTTTATAATGTAAAAATAAATATAAAAATATATCCAATCAATCATTGTTGATCTATAAAAAAGCAAACCAAATCATATAAAACCTTAAATCAAAACCGTTCAACCTTAACAGGGTTTATTCACTGCCCTAGCTTACAAATAGCGAACAGTAGTTCTGTTTACACCGATCAGTTTCGTTAAAGCAAATAAGCCCCACACGATCTTGTCAGTATTTACTCTAAGTGAGAGATATAGCCGGGAGAGTGAAATCTCCCATTCATGACTATTTTAGACACACTCACTCTATGCAAAATAATATGTTTGCCTCGATCATTAGCGGCTTAAGAAAAAATCACAGGCCCTAATGATACACCTCTCTCTAAAATGTAATTGCAAAAAACCCCACATTTCGGGGCTCGGGATTGGATCCCATAACAATAAAGTCTCCCATGCGCGAAGAACGAGATTTTTTAGAGATTCGTTCTCGCTGCCAATTGTTGCTAATTAAGAAAACAACAAACAAATACAAATACCAGAACTATATAGAATCTGAAAACCAGTTCCAGTGTCGTCATAGCACACACCGTTCCAGTTGATATGTGACGATTAGCGACTCATATCCGAAAGGGGTTTTCCAGGGCCTGCTGACTGCAGGTTGTGAAAAGTCAATTATCAATATAGTTAGAATTCGGTGATTTTTTGGCAGGGGAAATTAGTCAGGGAAATCCTTAATTCGTAGAGTTAGCCTGTACTTTGGAGCCTGGTATTTTGTGTTAGTTAGTGTTGTGTTAATAAATTCATTAATTCGCCGGTGATTTGAATTTTGTTTTCGTTATTCGGCTTATGCAAAAAAGTCCGTAACATAATCGCCTAATGGAACCGGTCGTTCGCCCTCGGGATCATTTGTTTACTTTATATACTCTTTTATTTATTTTTATATTTTTTTTCTTGCCAAATTAGTGATGATTTTATATAAGCCGCCTGGGCTTTATGTAATTCCTGTTTGTGTGGCAAATGATTAATGGCCTTGAAATGGCGCAGCATCGAATTGGAATTATTAAACAATTTTAATGATAACTTCCTATGTACTACTATTTCGATGAATAAACACCAAGAGCACTCGCTTTTGTAATGAACTGCAATTGCCAATATTTGTTTATTAAAATCCATCAAAATGAAATAATTTGATCCTGGTCCAAAACGAATATTATCCCATTAGCCAGGAGCCAGGAGCCAGGAAGCGGGCTCAACCGTTGCCCCTGACAACATCAAATATTATTTAAATGCCAACTAATGAACGTCAAGTTAATTATGTAAACGCACACATACACTCTTTCAGCTGCAATCAATGCTTTGTAATATTTTCGCAGCATTTATCGTTATTGTTATTGCCATTTTCCATAGTTTTCCCGCACAAATTGAAAATCGCCCGTGCCCGTGGCGTCAGGGCAAACTTTTCAATTATGCCACCGCCGGGCTAATGAACAAAGCGATATAAACATGACCAGCGTAAACCATCGTATGATATGCAATCTGAATTATTTAATTTAAATTAAAATGCTGGGCATAGCCCTGCATTTATAGCGTATACTTTCGGGCTTCCGTGAAGTGGCGAGGTATCGTTTTTCGGCCCGGCCGGAATGCTGCATACTTTGTGGCACCAAACGCCACCTGAGATGAACGCGCTGCTGGGGCGCTGAAATATGCACATTGGCACATTGATAAACATTTCACATTTACTTTATTTTATTGCCTAACATAAATTTGCAGCAAACAAAGGGCTGGGCCCCGGTGTCGGTCCTGGGCAATATTGTCAATCCGACAAAAGGCCAACAACTGTTGCAGCCAGAGCCAGAGCGACTCTCGACTCTCTTCTGTGGCAAACCGCCAACCGTCTGTTGGCCCAACTTCCGCTTTTCCGCTTTTATGTTGCAAAACTGCACCACAGGGGTTCATCGTCCTTGTGCAAATTGGTCTCGGAGTTTATTGCCGGGTCCAGACAACGGACTCGAGGCTCTAAGAACAGCACTGCGATTAAAAATGATGGTAATTGATGGGATTTAAGGGTATATTTTAAAAGAAAATATGGGAAAAATAAGAAAGTTTTAAACAAAGTTCTAAACAAAACAATTAAGTATAAAAACATATATTTTTCTTTAAAAAAATAGGGTAAAGGAAATCAAATATTTATTCAATAACATTTTCCCCTGTGCATTGCAGCAGCTGCTTCTTTCCTTTGGCAATAAAACTGCACTTTCAGCCTCTGGCGAGGTCCTTCGTCCTTCGCTTGCTTAAGATTTCAATTTGTTGCCATTGTGTGTGCAACAATTTGCAATAGTAAAACTTTACCTAATGATAAATGTTTGTGGGGGACACATAAAACTCCAGAAGAGCGCGGAGCGGAGAGAGTCTGTCTTGGCCATTTAAGAGATTTATGTGGCCATGAGTGGCATCAATGTCTTCGTGGGTCTGGGGGCTAATACAAGTCGCCCTGTAATAGGCCATTAATTCCGATGAAAAACTTTGCATGCCAGATTTCCCTTAGAAAACCGCCAAAATGGGGGAAAGTTTTCATCGCGGAATCTACTCGGTCGACAGCTGTTCAGCGGGTAAAGTGTTCACCATCAAAGACACCACGTGACTTTCACACTTTTCACGTGGTTTCCTTATTAACAGTTTTCCCCGGAAAACTTTTAATGTCTGCTGCTGTCAGATTTATGGGGGTTTTTGCAGATATATAAAAACATAAGTATACATATACATATGTTTATCTGATTATGTTTCAGTTTTTAATACCGAAACAGAAATTAATCCCATACAGAATCTCTTCAGATTTATGCATTAGTTTAATTTTTTAACTTAAAGACACATAATTTTTCTTTTTCACAATCTATCTTTATTGAAATCTCAGGTAATACTTGGAAGCTATTGAGGGAATTACAGGAATGTTGTCATCTACTGGCACTAGGATTAGTCTAATAGCCACCTTTCCCACCTGCACCTGCCGAGGAGCTGGCTGAAGCGGAGGCGCTTGAGTGGGCACTGCCGCCTCCATATCCGCCACCGCCACCGCCGCCGCCTCCGAATCCGCCACCACCGCCGCCAGGTCCACCTCCATATCCGCCACCGCCGCCAGGTCCACCTCCATATCCGCCACCGCCTCCTCCGTGGCCGCCGTGCTTGTGTCCATGACCACCGCTGAAGCCGCCACCAAAGAGTCCGCCGCCTCCACCTCCTCCACCGAGATGGCCACCGCCGAAGCCAGGTCCAAATCCACCACCTACTCCGTGACCGCCAGCACCTCCTCCGTGACCGCCAGCACCTCCGTGACCGCCAGCACCTCCTCCGTGACCTCCTCCGAAACCGCCACCGCCTCCTCCGAGACCGCCACCACCTCCTCCGTGACCTCCTAATCCGGGACCGCCTCCAAATCCGCCGCCACCTGAGTATCCTCCACCACCTCCTCCTGGCCCGAAGCCTCCACCACCTCCACCTGGTCCGAAGCCTCCGCCTCCGTAGCCACCTCCCGGCTTGCCACCTCCGTGGCCGCCGCCGCCGCCGCCACCAATTACACCGGCCGATGAAGACGCAGAGCTGCCACCGCCGCCGATCCCTCCAAATCCAGGACCGCCGCCGCCGAATCCACCGCCGCCGAGTCCACCGCCTCCGGAATGTCCACCGCCTCCGGAATGGCCACCTCCGATTCCATTGCCAGCTGATCCTCCAGAATGACCTCCTCCGATGGAACCTCCTCCTAAGAAGTCGTCACCACCGCCGCCGGAAACTAGGCCGCCGCCACCAGAATGAGCGCCAGCTCCTGAACCGCCTCCGAAGGGACCTCCTATGGATCCACCGGACAGGCCGCCGCCTCCGCCATAGCCGCCTCCGAAGTCGCCACCTCCAGCTCCTCCATGACCGCCGCCATGTTTACCGCCTCCAATGCCACCACCGATAGCTCCGGCACTAGCTGTGGCCGAGGACGAGGCCGATGCCTGGCCACCACCTCCGCCTCCATAGCCGCCGGCAGAGGCGACTGCCACACAAACACTCAGCACTAAGAACAGACGCATCGGAACCTTTGCTTCCACTTGGCTCACTGACTGCGCTCCCTGGAGCTCCACGGGCTTTTATAAGAGCAGCCGGCGAGCAAGCCGCAAAAAAAGTACAAATAATAGCGAAATGTTTGCGAAAATAAATTCGCAGAGCGCGAGAAAAAAGAACAGCATGGAGGGGCGAGTCACGTTCCCAGTTCTGAGATCCCTAGGGTCAAGACCGGCAAAAAATCAAACAGCACTTGGCTGCAAGTTAATATATTTAATAAATTATTATTATTTTGGAGTGAAGTATTACCTAGAGAAGAGTATGGGCTCAATACTCGGTACTCCATCCATACTCCGTGCAATGCAATCGAAAACGAGACAAGCAACTTGAATAATTATATTTTTCGTTAATATCAACATTTTAACAAAAAAAAACGATATTTTGCGATATTTCATCTTTTGCATTTTATCTTTTATTTTTCTAAAGCTCTACAAATAATGTTCAGAATATAATTTTAAAACAAAAGAACAACAACAGATTATATATTATTATTGAGTTATAATTATTCATACTCAGGCACAGCTTTATATATTTAGTTATTCGAGATATATTTAGTGCATCTCTATGTCTGATTTTCATTTAGTAAAAAAGTAAAAAATAAGTTTATAAATTAATATCCAAGCTTTATTTAATAAACTATAAACTAACCTGTTCGGTTTTAAAAGTTCACACTATATTAAGTGACCCATTAATAGT
This sequence comes from Drosophila punjabiensis, assembly GCA_008042585.1. NCBI lineage: Eukaryota > Metazoa > Arthropoda > Insecta > Diptera > Drosophilidae > Drosophila > Drosophila punjabiensis. Next base: position 144,832 of record VNJR01010772.1, read on the forward strand.
TGGTTATATATTGTAGCGCAGTGTAATTAGCTCCCGTCGAGAACAATAACGAGTTTCAACACAATTTAATGGGTTCGTTTGTCTAAAACTGCTGGAAAAAACACTCTACCCTCTCTTTAGATAGAATTTCGTACATTTAAAGGCAAGTTCTAGCAGCGGGGGAGCAAGATACGCATCAGATGAAATGATCGATGAATCGATTAATGAAGAATCTAAACAAAATATAAAAAATAAAATCAATAATATATATTACGACTGTTAAAAACAAAACCCAATGAATGAGAGTATCTAGGCCTCGTCATGATTAACTATTTTTAATCTTAGAATCTTATATAAAGAAATCTAATCATCGTTTTGCTTCGGAATCAACCGCATTGACTCTTGGTTGGGCCAAGATTAGATTGATTTTCATTTAAATGATATGCGGCGGAGGCGTTCGATGGTTACGACAATGACCCTTAGGGTCTACGTCACTCCACAGCTTCCACTGATTAAAATACAATCGTAACAGACTCATGGACGATGATTACTTATGTAAAACTAATGAACCCCTAAATAAACATTGTAACGATTAATTTGCAAAATTAATTTCGGTTATTATTAAGGGTTTAATAGTTCTACTCATTAAATATTCCAACTTTTAAGTTCTACGCCAGGCTTATGGAGAACTTAATTACATTCAAGCAAGTTGAAGCATTTCCGATTCCAATAATAAAAGTTAATTATAGACTATTCTTTATTGTTTTAATTAATGATGATTTTAAATTCATTTATTTTCTGAGATGTTATGCTATTATTTACTTATTTATCAGCTTCTGTCTGTTAGCTTAGATTTAAAATTTAGAATACTCTTCGATTTATTGTGTGAGCTAACCAAGGAATAGTCCTGCTCCTCGGTTAATGGAGCCCCCGAGGTGAGCACCGCCGAGTCCCAGTCCAGCGCTTCCGGAATTTCCGCCCAGATTTCCGCCTAGACTCAAACCATTTCCTCCCAGACTCACACTTCCTCTGTGATATCCATTGGATCCACCAAGGGAAAGCGAACCATCGTTGGATCCCAGGGTTGCAGAAGATCCTCCTAAGGATAGGGTTCCAGAACTAGCCGGAGACACTGGTGACAAGGCGGAGGCACCAGCTCCAGCAACTCCCAGTAGTCCATTGGCCACTCCATGGGTCAACGATGCAGCTTCGTGTGCTCCTGCCAAACCCAATGATCCGGCACCGGTATGGCCAGATGCACCCGTTCCAGCAGCTTCCAACAATCCGCTAGCCACTCCATGGGTCACAGAGGCAGCTTCGTGTGCTCCTGCCAAACCCAATGATCCGGCACCGGTATGGCCAGATGCACCTGTTCCAGCAGCGTCCAACAATGCGCTAGCCACTCCATGGGTCACAGAGGCAGCTTCGTGGGCTCCAGCTAAGCCTAATGATCCGGCACCGGAGTTTCCTGAGTGTTCGATGCTCAAATGTCCGGCGCTGATCTTATGGGATCCCGCAGTAGAACCTGAAGTTCCAGTTGAACCAATGCTCAGGTGCCCAGATCCGGCAGAGGAACTGGAATCCTTGGAGCCAGAAGTTTCAATATTCAAATGTCCCACACCGAGGGATGCAGAGCCCGAAGATCCCTTTGAAGAACCAGAGGTATGGGAACCAGTGGTACCAATATTCAAGTGTCCGGTGTGTGATGTTCCAGAAGTTGTAGCTCCGGAAGTTGTAGCTCCAGAAGTAGTGCCTCCGGTAGTCTTAATGTTCAGATGTCCGGCTCCAAGGGATGCAGCGCCTGAGCCAGTGTGCAATGAGGATCCACTGGATCCACTCGTCTCAGAAGCTTTGATATTCGAATGCCCGGCACTGATCTTGGCAGAGCCAGCCTGCAGAGAAGCCGAGCTGGAATCAGTTTTCGAGGCACCAGAACTTCCCGAAGCTCCTGAAGCTCCGATGCTTAGGTGTCCACTTCCAGTTGATGCAATTTTGGAGTGCTCCGCCTTGATCTGGGCTGATCCAGATTGTGTGGCAGCTCCAAGGGATGCAGATCCGGAACCAATGGATCCGCCAGTGCTCAGATGTCCAGCAGATCCCGATCCAATAGTGGCAGATCCTGAACCTGTTTTCGATGCACCGGAAACGGTACTGCCAGAGGACTCATAGTGCACGTGACCAGCTGAGAACTTGGAAGATTCTGTCTTGTGATAGGAAGAGCTGGAGTGCATGGAAGTAGACCCAGTAGTGAGGTGACTAGCATGAGATGCAGTACCTGATGAACCAGAGACCTTACTTCCCGAGGACTCAACGTTCAAGTGTCCGGCACTGATCTTGGCGGAGTCAACTTGCAGGGCAGCTGATCCAGAGCCAGTGGAGGCAGATCCAATGCTAGCATGTCCTGCACTGATCTTGGCAGAATCTGTCTTACTAGAAGAAGATCCGATATTCAGGTGACCTGCTCCAATGGAAGCTGAGCCGGAATGGGAATGCAAAGCACTGGAGCCAGTTGTTCCGGAGGATCCAATGCTCAAATGTCCAGCATTGCCCTTAGTGGACCCAGTTGATCCAGAGGTTCCAATATTCAGGTGACCTGCTCCTATAGAAGCTGATCCAGTATTTGAGTGCAACGAGCCCTTGTTTCCAGTGGCTCCGATACTCAAATGTCCCACTCCCAAGGAGGCTGAACCGGAATCGGTGGCTCCAGAGGTTCCAAGGCTCAAGTGACCAGCTCCAGAGTTGGAATTTCCCGTAGAACCGATGCTCAAATGCCCGGCATGGGTGGATCCAGTTCCAGCACCGGATGTGGCAGCCCCAACGATTCCGCTGGCAAGCTTATCTGCCGCCTGAGCTCCCAAAGAAGCTCCCTGAGCACCCAGAGAGGCTGCAGTTGATCCTGTGGAGGTCACTGCATTCGCTCCAGTTTTTGCCACGCCCAGCAGTCCGTTAGCTGCTTGGTTCACCAACGATCCGGCGGATCCTGAGGAGTGCGTGCCACTGGCCGAGAGGCCTCCCAAGCCAATGGATGCTCCATTGGATCCTGCACCGTTGTAGCTACCGCTTAGACCTAGACCAGGCAGACTTCCTTGAACAGTTGAGGCGCCATCATTGCCTCCAAGTCCAATGCTTCCGCCACCGAAGCCAAATCCAAAGCCAGCGGAGGCCAGGGACACGCAGCTGGCAGTCAAGAGTAAGAGCAATCCCGTGGGAATCATTGTTTGAATGTCACTAACGGCTTTCCGAGAAAACGGCAAGCTTATATAGAACCGAAAATACGCCTGCCTAGATGCCAAAAGACGTCATAACATGGTACAGTAGAGCTTCGAAAATATAAAGAGTTCTCTTTAAACAAGATTTAACGTAAGGAAAGGTACTAAACCTGTCTTAGTTTTTTAGTAAGAGTAAATTAAACTTAAGTAAAAAGTGTCAAAATAATTACCAACATATATTTTATGTAATAAAAAATAAATATTATTATTATATATTTCTCAAGGTAAAAGGGTGGAACAAAAGTTAAGGAGTTTCCACTGTTACCATTAATATTTGGTGACGTTTTTTTGTTAATTAATTCACGGAAAGAAGGAAAAACAAGTTCCTAAGCATTTATCAAACGCCTTTTTTTGTATTAGAAAAGATGCTTATGGGCTTGGGGGATTCACCATCTTAATAAACACCACGCGTGCTATAGAGAGTCTACCAAATTAGTATTAAAATAAGGTCAATCAATTCTTGGTGTCAAAGATTGCTGAAAGTTAAGGTTTACCCTTACTTTTTGAAATAAATGCTCAAGCTAAATAGGCATTAAAAAACTTGTATACCTTTTAAACACATGTTAATTTAGATTAAACATTTGTACACTCATTTGAAAACATTTAAAACTATAATGTATCTCTTACCTTGAAAATTTATATATAACTCTTCTCTTTATTATTACTTTTCGTATTATATTTCCAACTCAAAGTTAGGGTATTTCAAACTCGCTTAATGTTATTCATAATTTCCAAGTCTATAAATATTTTCAGTAATTAATTTGCCTAATCAAAGCTTGATAAAATTAGCATCGTTTTTACAGTTGTTATGACGACATGATTCCCGTCCCCTTCCCTCGCCATGGACCATGAATTGAACATTAATAAATCCAACTTCTACGCATGTGCTTATATTTATTATCATAAAAATAATAATAGCGATGTATTTGAAGGTTTCTTTTGTTCTTTAAGCCCCTCTTAGACCCGAGATATAGATACAATATTATATTTTCCACTCTCGGGGCAACGAGCACTTTGTTTTCGCCAACTTAGACACAGTTTTTCACTTAACTTGGCTTGCTGGTGCCCGTGTACACGAGCATGCAGGAAAAGCGCAGCTGAGCTGCACAGAAATGCAAATGCCGAGACAATGTGGGCCGAATCCCCAGAAAGTCGGGTCGGAAGAGGCAGCATCTTAGCACCGGGTGTCAGCTGGCCTGGCCCACTGGCATCTGCAGGGGCAGCAAATGGAAAATTGTACTCGCAGGAAATCTGCTTACAAATGCATGTATCTCGACCCGCCGGCTGGCTGATGCTGCTGCTGATGCTGCTGCTGCTGTTGCGAAATCTGTTACGGCTTTTGTGGGGCGAAAGAAACACTTGACTTCCGCTTCCGCTGAAGTTCCCCATGCATATTTCAAAATGCAAATACTCGCATATTCTCCGCAGTTAAAGCTAAGTACAAAGAAGCGAATAACTAAGTAAATATTGAATTTGGGGCAACTTGAGCTTATGGGATTTTTCATCTTGTTTGTAAGCTGAACAAAGACTTCTGTCTTGACTTTCTACTTTCTATATTTCTTGATAAATAAATACTTAAGTTTAATTAAAATTTAATTCCTGCTATCTGATACGAAAACGTCTCACAGATTGAGATGATTCCTCTGGCGCATCCTCGGGCAGTTTTCCCAGGACCTGCAGCATCCTGCGGTAGAGCATCTTTCGCACGTCCGTTGCCCAGAGGAAGTCCATGTGGTTGAACTCCTTCTGAGGCACCAGATACTTGCCCGTCACGTTGCCCAGGTCATCGCACATGGCTTCAACGTCATGGGGATGACACAGCAGGTCATTGGTGGAATAGTAGACGAAGGTGGGCACAGTCACCTGACTGAGGTTGTAACGTGGAGGCAGGTGTTCCCTGTACAGTTGCATGTTCTTATTGGAGCTGTAGCTGTACGGGGCAAAGCGGCCGCTCTTGATGATCTGGATGAAGTGCTTCACCTGCTTGGCAGCCACACCGGCGGGATAGTGGCCCAGAATCACAGGAAACATTTTCTGGAATAGATTTCAAATGTTATTTCTGAAGGGAAAGGTAGTTTTAAGAGGAGGTTTACCCTGTTAAATTCGTTCCAGTTGCGACCCACGATCCCAAAGACCGCCTCTATGCACAGCCGCTCCGTCTCCTCGGTCATGCGGCACAGAAAGCGGAACTCACCATTGAACATCTCTCGAATAGAGCTGCCCACGAGACTCTGGATATATATTTGTTACAAGTTTAAATAAGAATTGGTTCCTCGTAATATTAAACCCAAACTCACATTAAAGTAAAGACTGATAGCTCGTATATAAGGATGATCCTCGGTCTCCTTCGCATACACTGCCGGTGCCATTGCCTGCATGGACAGAACCTTCTCATTGTAAGCTGGCCGCATGGAGCACATCACAAAAAAGGAAGTGCAACCTTGCGAATGACCAGCATAGTGCAGCTTCGGAAACCCGGTGACCTTCAGCACATGGTCAATCATCGCAGGCAGGTCATACATGCCGATCTCGTGCCAGCTAAAGTCCCAGAACTTGGACTCGTCCGGGTCCAGGGTGGTGTGGTTCCTCGAGTAGCGATTCCCCCGCGCATTGCCCAGCCACACGTCGTAGTTGTGGTCGGCCAGCAAGTAGGCTGCCAAGTGAGAACCGGCCGTTAGCACACTTGGTCATTAATCACGGGAACAGAGAAGAAGAGAACTCACCCAGGCTCACATTGGGACCCATTACCACAAATCCGGCCGAGCTGTCCACGAGTCCATGCTGCAGCAGGAAGGGCTGGGCGCCCTGCTTGCGGATGCGATGCATGGTGAGTATGTAACCATCCTCGGTGGTCACATGATGCACCTCCGCCTCGTAGCCGTACTTGGCGATTAATTTGTCCTGCGTGAGATAGTCGATGACAATGAGAGCACGGAGAATAAATAATAACCAAGTTGCTTTTAGGAGTATATTTTTTCTTTCTCAATAAACTACAATTCTTTATATTAGTTATAAGTTTATAAATATTAACTACCAAAATATCAGTCACAAAATAAGATCAATCAATAAGTTTCCTTTCTGTAAAATTTAAACTCCCCAATTTTATTCTCTGTGCAATCATTAATCTTCTTACCACGCTGAGTGAGGAGTCCTGCTTAATGTTCTTGCGCTGCAGCCGTTCCTCCAGAGTCTCATCCTCCACGCTCTCCTCCTCTTCCTCCTCCTCTTCGTCCTCCTCGTCCTCTTCGCCGCCTATCAGCTGTCCTTGTGTCCTGGAAATGAGAACACACAGGCCCAGCAGCAGGACCAGACGCATCCTCAGATTTTGGCGCATTTTTATTTTGCGGCTAAATTACGGAAAGTGAAACCAAGGCGAGCTCTCTCGACCACAAGGCAACGCGACGCGAACTCAACTGAAGACCAATTCGAAAACTGTCAAACACCAACGAACTTCTGCAGGGCTTGCAACAAAAAAAAAAAATGAAAAATGAAAAAACAAAAAGAAATAATAAAAAAAAGAATGCCGAAATACGAAAAAACTTTCGATCAGACAACAACATTGCGCACTGTGACGTGTTACCTGCTTTTGTTTACCTTTTGATTGCGTTGAACGTTTTCGGCCAAGTTAATTAAATAAGGTAACGAAAGGGGGACTGCGCAGGGGGGAAATAACATTTGGGATGCGTGGGGCGTTGTAATCAGAAAACCAGAAACTTATCAAGTGCAAGAAGTACAGTGAAGCAATGCTTCAAAGAGACTTTATCAGAGCTGCATTACAACATGTTCTGGTTTTTATCTCACAAAATGTTCTCTTTCAGCTTTAACTTGCTACAATTTCACTTAAAAAATGAAGACATCATTAAGTTTGGTACAAAATTGAATTTTATTGCCAAAAACTTTCCGCCTGACTGGCATAAAAGCAATATATACATGACAAAAAGTCATATAAAAATTTAAATTTCGAAAGTTTTTACAATAAATATCAATAAATTATTTTTAAAAAATATATTAATTAACACGTTTGCTTAGGCCATAAAAAATAATTCCCATTTAGTAAGTGCGCCAGCAAATCAATTCCATTAAGGTAATTATCATTCGTTCTCCTCTTTCGAGCATCGAAATGGCTTAATAAGCCAAACCTTTTGTGGCCAAAAAGCAGCGGCAACAAATGAATTTTTGTTGGCCATCAAAAGAAAGTAAAAGTGTCGACCCGTTGTTGTGGCGGCTGCCTTTTTGAATTATACATCTATATATTTGTATGCATATATATATATTTTTTTTAACGGCTTAGCATTACATAATTGGCACTTTTGGCCGGCTGCCAAGGCAAATAAAGCATTTCGCTGGCGGATTATTATTTTTGTTGTTTTCTTTCCCTATCATTTCCATTTTAATGGGACCTTTGATGACACCTTTTTGTTTATTATTTGGCGGTCATTCAATTACGTAGGGCAATCGGCCCGCCAGAAACTGTTCCATTTGCTCGATTAATTTGTCGTTGACCAGGGTCTTCACTTCGCCGGAGATGAGGAAGTCCAAGTGGTTGAACTTCGGGGAGTTGATGCGCCTTACACCCTTCACCGACTTGAGCATCCGGGCATAGATCCCGTGGACTCCCTCGGGAGTGGCTATGGCATCGGTTTCCCCAAAATACAAAATGATTGGCACCGTGATCTGGCTGATGTTGTAGTTTATGGCTTCGATGCCACGATATATCTGCATGTTCTCCACGGGTCCAAAATCGTAGGAAATAAAGTCACCCGACTTCCAAATCTGCTGAAGATGACGTATCTCCCGGGCGGAACCGCCTTGCAGAAGATGTTCATAGTTGAAGGCTTCGAGGAGCTGAAAGAATTTAATTTATTTAATTTTAAATACATACTTTGGGATATATAAAGAATAAAGTACCTTTTTATTGCTCTGGGCACTACCGGCCAGCTGGTTTGTGTAATATTCACAGATATCCCGCTTACTTTGACATATTTTGGGTAGATAACCCGGCGGAAAGATCTCCAGTTGGTTGCTCTTTTGACGTTTCTAAAGCAGTTATAGTAAAAATATATTTAAAACAATTCTAGACTCTTAATAATTACATATAAAATATATATTTTATGTATGACCTGATATACATTTTCATTGCCTTCAGTTTATCATTCTAACTTCTTTTAATTTCTTCCCAAAGTATTTACTTTTTCGTTCTACTGATTGATTTTTTCACTCTCTTTAATTCTGATTTGTAACTAAATCATTTTTTATAAAGCTTTTTTACAGCTTTTAATTTGTTGTATAGTATTTTTCCACATGAATGCAATCCACTCAGCTGATCTGCCCAACTTTCGCTTAGCTCAAGTTCCACTAAAATATATTTTTAAACCGCCCCAGGGGGTTATCACCGAGTGTGTTTGTTCTTTCCCTAAATAATCTTTAAGTCTCTCCAGCTCTCAATAGTTCTCTATCTCCGTCTCGATGTCAAGCGGTGTCAGCGACGTTATCAATTTATACAGAGAAAAAATAAATTATTAAATTCCAAGCAATCAAATTAACAATATTAAATTTAACACACACTATTTTGTAATATTAATTTTGAAACTAATGCTAGGCATTAGAAATTTTACATAATTAATTTCAGGCAACATTCTAAAAATATTTTTCAAAACAAATTCCAAATTCAATATATTTTTTAAATTTTACTATGTAATTATAATTTCCAGTGTCCACCCCAGATCACATCTTCTCAGCGGTCTCTATCCCAGCTTCAGTAACTGCGCGATGTTCAGACTAAGCAATAGGTTTCCCGCCTTTCTTGGCGGTCTACGCCACGCCTCCTCCGCCGGAGAGGGTCAGCGCACCGCCCTTTACGATTTCCACGTGCAGAAAGGTGGAAAAATCGTCAACTTTGGGGGATATGCTCTGCCCGTTCAGTACTCTGACCAGAGCATCATCGCCTCGCACTTGTACACCCGCCAGGTGGGCTCCATCTTCGATGTGTCGCACATGCTGCAGACACGAGTCTTCGGCAAGGATGCAGCCGCCTGCCTGGAGACAGTATGTACAGCGGACATCCTGGGCACTGCCAATGGCAGTGGCACTCTGACCGTTTTCACCAATCCAGCGGGCGGCATCCTGGACGATCTCATTGTGAACAAAGTCAGCGAGAAGGAGCTCTATGTGGTCTCCAATGCGGCAATGAAGCAGCAGGATATGGGTATCATGAAAGCAGCTGTGGTGAGTGTGGGGAGTGAGTTCAAGAAAGAGAGCTCCTTTCATATACATTTTTCCTCTAGGATAACTTTAAAGCCCAGGGCAAGGATGTAGCCATCGAGTTCCTGACTCCCACCGATCAATCCCTAGTGGCGGCTCAGGGTCCCCAGGTGGCAGCCAACCTGGCGAAACTCCTACCAAAGAATGTCTCCCTGGATCAACTCTACTTTATGACATCCTTCGTCACCACCTTGGCTGGTATTCCCAATGTCCGGATCACCAGGTGCGGCTACACAGGGGAGGATGGTGTGGAGATCTCTGTGGAATCCAGCCAGGTTCGCAATCTCACCGAATCCCTACTTGAGAGTGGAAACCTGAAGCTAGCTGGCCTGGGAGCCAGAGATTCCCTGAGACTCGAGGCGGGTCTCTGTCTCTACGGCTGCGATATCGATGCCAAGACCACACCTGTGGAGGCAGCCCTCGCCTGGTTAGTGGCCAAGCGACGTCGCGCTGCTCAAGATTTCCCCGGAGCTCAGGTGATTCTCAGTCAGCTGAAGGAGGGTGTGAGCCGAAGGCGTGTGGGACTAAAAATGCTGGGAGCCAAGCCACCGCCAGCTCGCTCGGGAGTAACTATCATTAGCCAGGGTCAGCAGGTGGGTCAGGTGACCAGTGGCTGCCCCAGTCCCAGTGCAGGATACAACATAGCCATGGGCTATGTGAGTGAGAATCTTAAGGCTCCCGGCACCAAAGTGGAGCTCAAGGTCCGCGACAAGCTGTACGAGGCTGAGATTGTGAAAATGCCATTTGTAAAAGCCAATTACTACAATAAGCCCAAGAAATAAATGTGCAGGAAAATCTTAACTGAAAAGGAAATAAGATTTTGGTTTATCTTGGATTTTAAGGGGAGTTTCTTTGACCTATGTTCTTACTCTCTAAAAAAAACCCCACACTCTATAGATCAATTAACAAATTAATGAAAACATTTTATGAGCAATTACCTTGACAAACTTCATGAGATGCCGCACCTGGTTGGAGTCGAAGCGCACCTGACGACGCAGTCGTGCCAGTGGCGCCAGGGCCTGCATCAGTCGGATGCGTTGGTTAAATCGCGGATGCAACGAGCAGAGCACCAGGAAGGCATTGAAGGCCTAAGAGCAACGTTTAGGAGGGAGTTCGCCACCTGTGACCCGTGCACAGCTCACCTGCGAGTGACCAATTAGCAGGACTTGGCGTGGCTCCAGCTGGGGAACTGGCTTTGGCTCTGAAGTTGGCTCCGGCGTTGGCTCTGGCGTTGACTCTGACGTTGACTCTGGTGATGACTCTGGTGATGACTCTGGCGATGACTCTGGCGTTGGATTTGGCTCCGTCTCTGTCTCTGTCACCTTTTCCGCGGGCTCTGGATCTCCTGCTCCTGCTCCTCCTGGCTGTTGTTCACCGCCTGTGACCGCCGCCATGTGGTCAATTATGGCCGGCAAATCGTAGGCGCCCTGCTCGTGAAAACTGAAGCGCCAGAATGCCGGCAGTACGTCGGTCAAGTCGATGTGCTGCCTTCCGTATGGCGCCACGCCGCGCAGATTGGCCAGCCACACATCGTAGCCGCGTTGGTGCAGCTGGAAAGCTACACGGAAAATAAAAAGGTTTCAATCTTTAATAGGAGAAAAGTTTGATTAATATACACATTTAAATAGAGATTTATAATTTAATATTTAAGTCCTATTCAATTCCGTTGGTAAATCTCTTACATGACACATAATTTCTTAGTGAGTTTAATAAATTATTAATCAATTTTCTTGAGTGCTTACTCAAACTCCGCTCTGGCCCCAGGCAGACCCAACCCAGCGAGGAGCCCAGCAGTCCATGAACCAGGAGCACGGAGTGTGCTCCCGGGTGCGGAAGCCGCTGTAACTGCAACTGATAGCCATCCGCGGTGGTTACATTGTGCAGCTCATGGCTCACGTTCTGGGCCTGCAGCCAATCCAGCTAAGAGGCAAAAGATCACAGAAAGAAATTCTTGATTATATATTTAACAAAAAAAACTATTTATATAGAAAAATCAAGATATTTATACTTTAAATATGTGATTTTCTATTATGATCTTAAATTCGTTATACGATTTTAGGGTTCGACTTTCTTAAATATATTTAAAGTGTGCTAAAATTAAGGATGAATGCTTCTGCTCTAGTTGGTAGACACTTGCCGTGGTCCATTTGAAGCGCGACTCCGGCGGAGCGGCACACACGATGAGCACGACTTGGACGGTGGTGATCCAGCCTAGCTCCCTCATTTTGGACATTCAACTGAGCTGGTCTGGTGTGGGCACGGATGCACTAATTGCCCAGTTCCCGCTCCGGCCCCAGTTCCCCCAGATAATCTTTACACTTGACTAAACGCCACAAAATCGAATTTATGCTGGGAATTTGGGGTTTGAGTTGCTCGAAAGGCTAATTTAGTAGGTTTAAAAATGACTAACATTTAGCTCTAAAAGGTTATTCAAATTAAATTCAAAAAGAGGTTGTCTATAAAAAATATTACTTCAAAAAGTGCCATTTAATATTAAAATTTATTTTTTTCTGAAGAATCACAAATATTTTTAACAATTTTTCAGCAAAGTATATAAAGTATTTTCCTTTCTCGAAAAATGTTCAGCTGTTATTTACAACCAATAAAAAAAATTCCCGACAATGCAATTCGTAATTAAATAAAGCTTAATGGAAAGCTTAAATAAAATAGATTGAATAACGCCTGGGCAGCCGTATCCTGGCCGAAATCCTTATGAACACGCTCACATTTAATTGCATTCCCCTTTATCACTCAGTAATATTCATACTCGAGGGGAGCGAAGGCCAGGAGCCTGGAGAATCCTGTTGCCATTGCAATTCAGGGGCAGACCACTTGCCGGTAGCATCGTTGTTTACTTATCGCTGGGAGAGATAACAATTGACTACGCAGACGGATGGAGAACAGCCAGGAAAAAAAATCCCAGCAAACTTTATTAAAATTATGCAAAAAAAAAAAAATACAAATAAAACAAAAACCCAAATGAATAAAAGGCCAAAGAAAGCGAGGTCCAAATTAAATGGAAATCCAAAAACGTGAATGCAAAAAATACCCGCAAGGATTGCGGCGGTGCGACTGGCAACAAAGGACACGCAATGCCCATTGGTGCTACTCCTCCTCCTCCTCCTTCCCTTCGGAGTAAGGACTCTCTGGCAGCGACGGCATCTGTGTGCAGTCAACAGGATGCAAAAGTGCAGTCGATTAACGGAAGCGCACAAGGGTGCGAGATCCTCGCCGCACCGTCTGACTCCGAGTCCTTGCGGAGCGGAGCGGGGGGGCGTGTCATGTCCGGCACTCGCATATGTATGAATTTTTATTAAATTTAATAAAGCTGCAATTATGCAATTTACTCGTGCTCGTGCATTTGTCACGCCCACAGCTGCCCACTGATGTCCAGAGAGTTGGAAATTAATTTGGCTGCGGTTACAACAGTCGCTGCGATCCGGGAAATCGGAATAAAAAAAGCATTTGGCAAATTTATGAAACGTAGGCCAGACTTTAATGGTGTGAGCGGAGGCACAGGGCTTCACTATATTAATCTTGTAAAGGAGAGAATTTAATTCATTTGAATATGTTTCATTAAAAACAATATATTTGGAGGATTCTTTTTAATAAAATTCTACTATCGAAAACTATACTTAAAAATCGATTAAAATACTTTCGTATAATTAATTGTTAATAAGCAAAATAATCTTTTATTTATTTCTCCTTTTTTATTATTTTCTTTTTATTTGATTTACTTAGTATACATAAATGAGTTAAATAAGAAGCTTTACCATTTTATATATGTTTATATTCACAATATATAACTCACAAATAATAACATTTAATCTCGTCACCATTTCATCATAATTTCTGATAACTTATCAATAACAAGCCAAAGCCCAACTTATTCCGCATAAATACACCTCCAGCATTCGAATGCAGGTGAAATACACATCATCATTTCAAATTTCCAGCCATAAAATCGAGCACAAATTACACGTATTTATCTGGTCTAATGACACTTTTTACGCCTCGTAAAACATGAGCCATAAACGGGAGCGAATCGAGCGAACTCAACGCCACGCATCAATTGACATTTTTGGCATTAAGCATTTTGGCATAAAGGTGGAATGAAGTCACACCGCCAATACAATGGGGCCAAACGACAACAGTTCCGATAGAAAAATCATTACGACGAGTAAATAACAACGAGGTAAACAAGTTTGTGGCAAAAAAATAAAGCAAAAGCTAGAAAGAACCCAGGACAATGGGACAACGGGCCATCAGCAGGAGGTGAAAAATGAAAATAGTAATGAAAATGGCGGCAAACAAAAGTCAATCGTCAGTCAGTGTTGTTGTTGAAGGAAATTGTCGAAAAATATTGAGAAAGAAATCGGCGGCATGAGACACTTTGTATTATTAAAGGACGACAGGTAGACAAATCAAAATGTGACTGACTGGTGGTGGTGGGGGTGGGGTTTTCCGTTTCCGCTCCAGTTCCCCCGCCGGTTTCCGGTGGCTCGTGCCAACGCAAACACAACCGCGCCGAGAAATCAATGTAATTGACGAACTGACAGACTGCGTGAGTGAGTGAATGAATCGTGTCGTTTATTGTGGCAACAGCTTTTCACAAGGAGCTTCCTTGCCCGCGACTTTCTTTGTCTTTCAACTCGATTGCATGGCAACTTTCAGGCCTGTCCCCGTCTTCTATATATATATATTCTTTTTTTACTTTTTTCCCTTCGTTTTTATTATTTCCTATGCCTGAGTGAATGTGAATGGCTTTCGAAATGTTTGCGGGCCATTTGTGTTGACAGTAAAAGCCGCTTAATGATTTCATTTTGGTTATAAATAGGATTTTTCAGGCTGAATATGTGCAAAGGAGATGGGAGGCTCACTTTGGGGTAGGTTATGTGCAAAAAGGGAAGCATACTTAGGATAATGGTTAAGTGAATAACCGAAAAGTGCTCAACAGAAACTACCTTAAAAATAATAAATAAACAAGTAAGTAAAGAGGCGGTTATAGTCTAAAAAAACTTACTGAATCCATCAAACTGCTTATTATTTTTCAAGCTGTGAAAGTTTCACTTATAAAACCGATTTACCTTGCCTGAACTTTAAAAGACTTGAAAAACCTTGCATTCAGTTCACGCTCAGCTCTTTGGATAAAAAATGAATAGAGCTTAAGCATCCATTAGTTGGCTTTTTCGCAACAAGGATTCGCCGAATTATGTGCGCCTTTTAAATAAACAAAACGCGAGTTTTCGAGCGGAATTAAAGCAAGTTTTAAAAGCAAATTTCCACCTTGCCAAGTCCGATCCGGGAAAGATTCCACTGGCCTCGCAGCAGCAGCACCACCAGCAACAAGGGCAAAGTTTTCACATTTTTGTTTAACATTTTCCAAATGCCTTTTTATCATTTTTTTTCCTGTTCTTTTTTTTTTTTGTAACACTTTTAATGCATAATGGAATTAGTTAAATTTCTCTTCGCAGCGCAAACTTTCGCTGAACTTGCGCCAAAAAGTTTGCTTCCTGTTTTCCCCTTTTTTTTTGGAAATGTTATGCGTTTCTGATGACGTTGTAGAAAACGTTTCCGTTTTTGGGAGCTTGCATTGAAAACTTTTTAACTTAGAACCGACTCTCGCTCGAATTTTAATTAAAATATTTATGAATTTGTCTTTTAAAAGACAAGCCAGAAGAAAGGCAGCCGAGAGACGTGCCCGGGAGTATCTTGATTAGCTGGCAATCACAAAAGGCCGGCCAAGGGGGAAGGAAGTACAGAAATACAGAAAAGTCAGCTGCCAGAGATAAAAGCCAGGCGTCAATTGCAACTCAGAGTCGTTCATGTGGCCAACTTTCTGATTAAGAAAAATAATGGGAATCAAGTCGAGCTATAACAATTTTTAATTATACGCCACGAGGAACGTGCCCCTTGAATGAAATACTAGAATAAAGATTTCATTATGAAGTCAGTGCTGGTTATGGTATTATGACACTGCATTTTATTATATATATTTTCTTCATTTAATTATTTATATTTATTGCATACGTACATTTATTTAAACATCTTTAGACATATTTATATTTATAAAAGACACACACAATATTAATTAATTTAATTTTAAAATTAAAATAAATAATGAATAAAATAGTTAACAAATTATTTCGCTGCAAACTTCATTACAGCGCATAGAAAAATTGGTAAAGGTGCTGATAGCTTGACATAACTTACGTTAAAATAATTTTATTGTCAGACTTCCTAAAATTGTATACATACGTTTTATGCTTAATTATTTTTATTTACTCGCATTTTCCTCATACTTAACCCAAGAAAATAGGAAGTATATTTTTATAATTAGAGCAAAAAAAAAACTGTTTTATCATACCTCCAAAATAAAGACAACCTTAGAGAGTTCATTACTTTGCAAACTCGTTTGTAATTAAATTATGGCGACCACGTCACTGTTGAGATTTCTATAGAAACTATCAGTTACAAATATGCAAATCTCATTTCAGGAAAACCCCCTTTATCAGCAATAAAACTCTAGACAATTGTGAGCTTACATTTCACACAAATTCGCCAAGTCAATACCAGCAATTATTTATTTTTGCATATTTATCACTGAAAGCCTAATAAATAATAATTACGGCCTTTATCTTGCTTTATTGTCTTGAATACGTTGTCAATCCGGGTTCTCTAGCCAGCAAAAAAAAAGTCAATGAGCTTTAAGCAATTAGCAAATGTTTATTGATTTTCATTTGACAAACAAATGAAGCTTATTCTGAGAAATAATATTTTTACTAAAAACGTATAAACATATTATATTCCTGCTGATGTATAAAAGCCACGGCAACACCAAACAAGCAACCAAAAAGCATATTAGTTGAACAACTGTTGAACGCCAAAGGACCTGCTCCGACATATTGAACATATCCACCAACAATTTGCATTTCTTTATGGCCCTCGCAAGTATTTTTCAACCGAACTGCCAACGCAGCTTCCAACTACTACTCTGCCTCGGCTGCCTGCTTTATGTCTTTCCATTATTGATGACTTAATTCCGGTTGATTTATTGAGGCCACAAACAGCCGGCCAGCGCGCTCAGTGAGCCATGTTTTGCGCTGAAGCCAGAACCAGGAGTCAGGACCTCGCCATCCTGCCATTTCGTATGCACACGTACGGCACAAATGGAACCACTCGATGTGTGATGCTGGGGGTAGCCTAGCAATCCAAGCAGCTGTGTTGGCCTGGTCCAGACGACCGAACAAACCAACGAACGAACGAACGAATGAACGTGTTTAATAAATAAGCCCAGTTAATATGGCGCAAAAGGTTGAATAGGAGCACAACCCATATATTTGCCAGGTTTAATCGTTTTTCTATGCTGGAAAAAAGGTTGGGGGGATAATTACTATACTCGACAAATGAATATCAAACTAATGTTATAATGGGAAATATATTAAACCTGAAACTAGTGATTAATTTAGAAAATGGTATTCTCTGCTTTAAATAATAAAACTAAAATATTTATATGGCTTTCAAAATTCAAATTAAACTAACCATATTTATATTTAGAAATTATTCACGAATATCAATATTGAATCTAAATTATTATTTATTGAATATTTTTATATAAATCTAATTTAACCTTTTTGTTATACCCTTGCAGGGTATTATAATTTCAGTCAGAAGTTTGCAACGCAGTGAAGGAAGCATTTCCGACCCTATAAAGTATATATATTCTTGATCAGCATCAACAGCCGAGTCGATCTAGCCATGTCCGTCTGTCCGTCTGTCCGTCTGTCCGTCCGTCTGTCCGTCCGTCTGTCCGTCCGTCTGTCCGTCTGTCCGATTATACGCGAACTAGTCCCTCAGTTTTGAAGCTATCTGAATGAAACTTTGCAGATAGTCTTCTATATACTCTCACTCGTACATAAGTCGGAACGGGCCAGATCGGACGACTATATCATATAGCTGCCATACAAACGATCTGTAAATTTGTTGAAAAAAAATTATAACTTCACTGTTTTTTAACATATCTTGACCAACTCTTGGTTATGAGCTATATATATTACTCTAGATTTTCGGATTTAATTTTATAAAGATCGGACTACCTTATCCTATAGCTGCCATAGGAACGGTCGTGAAATTTTCAGAAAAAAAATTATAGCCTTGTCAGTTTTAAACATAATTTCTTCTACTGTGAGATACTAGTATTTCATATTTTTTCAGAATTTTGTTGTAAATTTCATAAGAATCGGACGACTATATCATATAGCTGCCATACAAACAACCGACAAATGGGGAGATAAATTACATTTTACATGTAAAAATGTAAAATATGTAAAAAACTGTAAAACTGTAAAAATTGTATGAATATAAAAGTAGTTCATATTATATTATATTGGGATAGATTATAATTTATACAATTGGAATCTGCAAGGGTATACAAACTTCGGCGTGCCGAAGTTAGCTTCCTTTCTTGTTTTTACCTCAGTTAAGTATTTTATTTTCATAAAATACTAACTACAGAATAAAACAAACCCATTTTAATGCAAACTAACATAAAAATTAAAACTTAAATTAAAAATAACTAATGTTCATATGCTTCTAAATTAAATCTTATAGAACGTCTATATTTCCCCACCTTATTTTCTCTCTCTGTAATCAACTTCAGATACTTGGCATTGTCTGAGCAGTGCTTACTTTTACGTTAGCTATCTCGGAGCATCGACCTCGTTGAATTGGCAACAGTTAATGATGTTAACAGAAGCTCTGAATGGCCAGCGGCACCCCATGCATACTCAGACCGGTAGACCAGCATTGATCACTTGGCCAGGATGAAAAACGAGCTCCGAGCTCAGGCGGAGATGCGACCACAAAAGTTCCATCTGAATCAGGCAGGTAGCGGCAGGTAGGAGGTGTAATCGAAACGAACTCCAACTCGATTTGTGCACGGTAATTAAAATTTAATCATTGGACATTAGTACTCGCATACACACCGAGGTACAGGTGGTGGTGGCTGTCTGGAAAAGGGGCGCTAAGCCCATGGAATGAAAGGGGTTCGGTGCAATGAGTGCCCCCTTTGAGGGCTTACACGCTCCGGTATCTCCTGCATTCACTTTTGTGCTGCATACTTTCAGGCATGTAAATGCACACCTGCGCTTTTGTGTGTATGCGAGTGTGTGTCTGTGTGTCTGTTTTGTGGATAAATGTTTGATTTAGGGGTTTGGGTTACTCATTTGTTTGTTTGGCCGCTCGTTTCAGGTTCGTTTCCAAGGTATTTAAGTCGCCGCTGCCTTTCGCTGGGCTGCCGACTCGCTTCGGGCTTTTTAATAGATTTCTGCTAATGACATGCAATTAATTTAGCGGTTTTTTCAACCAGAAAGCATAAACTTTGGCAAAAACAAATAAAAAATGGATGTAATGCATGTATGGGAAAAGTTACATTGGATCCATTAGGGGGATTACAGGGAAATTATGGAGTTATTTTTTCGAAGTTTATTTATTAAGGGAACTGGTAATGAGTAGGGAGGTTTATTGAGTGGAAAAGCGATATGATAAATTGGAAAAAATATATCGCTTTCAATATAATACTGAAAGTATTGTAAGCTTTTATATTTTCTATTTTTAATATCAAAAAATATCCAAGTTAACATTAAAATATCAATATTTAAAGAAATATCTAAATAGCTTTGTTTCCTTTAAAGAGTAAGTTGATCCCAAATATGAAATAAATTATTATTTAAGCTTAAAATATCGACTCAGTATCGATATATCGATATTGTCTGCCATCCCTAGTAATTATTTAAGAAATAATAAAGTTTTGGTATTACACTTTTAGAAATTGTTGGTTGTTTTATAGCCTTGAAAATAATATAAATTTGTATTATATAGAGTAAAATTTATCATTATATCATATTTTTCGGCTAGCTGAGTACATTTTATTGTTGAATTTATTTGTAAAGCCAAATATACTACATTGTTAAATTTAATTAATAGATTTACTACCTAATAACCTGTCAGCTTAAATAAAAAACCCAAAAAAAAAAAAACATGTTAAGAAACTCATTATAAACTTAATTTAATTCCGTAGCTTCCACTTGTACCCAAAACCAACACTTTTGCCACTGAACAGCAATCACTTTTATCAAGAAATTGCATTTTCCGAGGATAACAAGTCCAATCCTCACAGCAAAAGAGGGTTCAGCGGGCGGCACATGTGGCATTCATTGCGAACTTTTATCTAACAACAAAGCTGGCTCAAACCCGATGTTTTGACCCCGTCCACAGGACACCACCGACCCCACTGGAGATGAGCCTCGGCCATGGACAGTGAAATGGCCAGCGATGGCAATTAACTTTATAACATTTGCATGGCCCATGTGCATTGTCCCCTCAGCTGCACGCCAGTTGATTAATTGGAAATTGCGGTTAATGGTTGGTCAGATCCGAATCGGCATCTACAATGGGAGCATAAAGTTGGCCCTGAGGTCTAGACTTTTAATTAGACTCGGCAACTGAGCCTAGAAGTGTGCTCTACATGCAAAAAGTTTGCTGCCAAAAACTTTGTCACTTGTTATTGAATTTTTTTTTTTTATATTTTTTGTGCCAAAAGTTGACAGATTTGCAGCGGAAAATTAACAACTTCCTTGCTCAGAGAAAAAAAACCATATTCCTTCGTTTTTTTTTGGAGAATAAACTTTATCCTGCGTAAAATCGAGTTAAGAAGTCGGAGAAAGTATGCAAGGCTAAAAATGTGCTAGGAACTATGTACACGAAAGAGTTTTCATCGGGGCTTCCAGCTGTCTCGGGTTACGGGTTACGGAAACTTAAAAAGTCGTAGACTACGACTACGTCTACGACTTTTATGTCCTTTTTGGGAGGAAGGGAGGCTCCTGTCGTGATCCTTCAACAGCCTACAAACAAACTGAGTTTGCTGGGGAATTAAGTTGGAAACGATGAGGACTTCCAGTTATTTGCATTCTACAAATGTTGCGGCGATTCACAGGAAGATGAGTACCATTTTCTAATTTGGTTGCATTTCTGAATAAAATTGTAAAATTATTTTAATACATAAAAGAAGAAAATGTAATATAAATTCAAATAGAAACCCAACAAGTTCCAAATTGGTTCGCATAAATTTAATGTAGAAAATTTTATTTACTCCTCAGGGATCTGTAATTCCTGCTTCTTGAAGACTAATAACTTTATATGAATACCTGACCCAGTTTTCCAGGCACTCATCACCTCCTCTTCGAGGTCCTAATCAACCCATCTAAATGCCACTCACGAGCCGGACACGAGCTCATCTGGCAATGGGCTCGGACCCAATTATCAGTTGTGATTTGAAAAGGCAGCAGGATAAATCGGATAAATTTTTTATACACACAAAAAAAAGTAGTAAGGAAAACACATAAAAACCAATTGCCATATGCTCTTGATCTGACCGGGCAGTTGACCCCAATAAATTGGAGACCGTAAAACAAGACCAGTTAGCAGGCGGAGCAAAGTTCACATGGATGGAGGTGGCGACCCTTTTGCCAGCCTTAAAACGCCTGTTGATTTATGCAAAAGGGGATTAGCACAGGCCCCTCTTTGGATCGGGTATAAACACAACTTAACCGCAGACATAACATTTCAACTTGTTTTGCCAGAGCCAAGGCGTCTCTTGGAATTTTAAGCCCGAATATGCTTTTGAGCCGGGCATAAAAGAAGACAAATGAGCTAATTTTGCTGGCGGAAAGGATAACAGGATCAGGACATCGCCTTGGCCATAATAAATAGCGCACAAATGTGATATTTATATGCATTTCTTATACAGACGTAAGAGACGAGGCGAGGCGAGGCGCTCGCCATAAATCTATTGGCGCATTATTACTCATACGCACTGTAGACGCTGTCTACCCCAATATATCAAGGCATTACGAGGACCGTTATATTCCACCAGGTCCTCCTCAGTATTCTTTTCCATCGTCATGGTGTGCCCTTTCATTCGAATAAATGTACATTTATCTCGGGCCACAATAGGTGGTGGAAAGGTTAAGCTATTTAAGTGAACTTGAAGAAATTTTGTCCTGGGATTTATGTCTTAAAATAAACTTTTAAAGTAATTGAAATGGCATAGGGCAGGATATATTCTGTTGATATGTATTCCCAGGATATCCGTGGCACATTTGCCACTAATTACCTGACATCGTTATGCCTTGTTCTAACCTATCCCTAAGTAGACCGCGTTCGAGTCGGTCTCTGTGTGCCGATTTAAAGTTGAATCCCTCGAACGGAGTCAAGAGTCATCAAAGGCCACTCTAAATTCCCCATTCCCGGTGCGGCGTGACTTGGGATTTATGAACTCCATTTCGCATGTTCGCCATTGTAGAGATTAATTGCCACAGCTCCTCCATATATGCGGAGAGCTCGCATTCGGTTTGGCACTCGCTTCCCTCTGCGGCTTGTTGTTATCATTCAGCAGCAGGCCATGTCCGGGAGCCGGAGCTTTTTGTTCTGGCCAACTGACAGGATGAAGGAGCCCTGAAGGAGTAGTAGCTGGGAAACAGAGCGATAGAAGCGACATCGACAGGCAGCTAGTTGGAAGTTATGTTAAAGTCAAAAGCAGCATTGTATTGCGAATGTAGGAGAAAGAGATCACTGAAAAATCCAGCATCGCCGTAAAAATAGATATTTAAATAGATTTAATATAAAAGGTATACATCAACAAAAACTTGTGAGAAAAAGTTAAACCCTTAATTTCATCCTCCCTCAAACTAAATAATCCCATTTTTCCTTCCCCTCAATGATGATTTAATTAACTCAACTTTTACAACTCCCAGAACTCCTAGACTGGCAAAAGTTGTTAATATGGTCTGTAGGTGCATTATAGCCAATTAAATGAACCATAATTCCCAACTCCCGACGGGTGAGCAATGCAGGCAGCTTCATCATCGTAAAAAGCTTACCTCCTTTCATCATTCTACTTAAACTTTTCGATGTGGTTTCCGCTCTTTGTGGCCTGCATTATTGTTGCTGCGAGGTTTTACTGTATTTTAATTGGCTTTTTATTGATTTCCAGCGAGTTAAGAACTGGGCAAAAAAATATACACAGACTTCCTGGGAGGGGTTGTTTCTAGGGCCGCAAAAAAGTAGGAAATAAACTTTATGAATATACCTAAAGTGGGCCAACTTTTGCTGGGAAACGGAAGTCATTGAACGTTAAATTTATAACATAATTATTGCTGGTAAAAATAAGTGGAAGTTACTTATCAGGACTCCCCTTTTGATTAAGCTAATTGTTAGTCATAATAATTATCTGATAAGCAGGTCTACGATTTTACGATTTTGTGGCTCTCAAGCTTTTTTCGGATAAGATATGTACGAGAGATTGGCTATAACGCTCTTAATAAAGCCCCGCAAAAGTTTGATGAAACAAGTCAGTAGCTTACCATGGCTTCAACCGCCAAGAAGTTGGTTTTCCTCGGTGCTCTCCTAACATTTTCCCTATCTTTGGCGCAAGTAAAAACCGCCTGTCCTAAGGGTTTCAGTTTTATTGGAGAAAAGTGTTATTATGTGTCCTATGAAAAGGTGAGAAAATCTTTTATTTAGTAAAAAAAAAGCCTCATTTAGTAGAAGTTTCACAGGCCAATTGGTTCAATGCCGATCGCAAGTGCCACAACATGAACTCCTCGCTGGTGGTTTTCGACGACGACAAGGACAGGCAGCTGGTGACATCCACCCTTAAGGTCCTGGGCTTGCCCTTTGCCAACGGCTGGGAGGACTCCATTTGGACGGGACTCACATCCCTGGGTATGGACTGCAATTTCGTTCGCAGTCGTAACGGCAAAGCCGTTGCGTATACGCCCTGGAGTCCCAATCAACCGAACGGGATCGCTCGAAAGGACTGCGTGGCCTATGCTAATTACAATGGCTTCGGTTACCACAATATCGAGTGCGAACCGTACGAGTTTCCCTTTGTCTGTGAAGCCGACACACTGGTCACCGAAAAGTATATGTGTTTGCGGAAGGAAGAGTTCCTAGAGGTTGACATAAATGTCCTCTGAGTTCGTTATTTATGTATACTGATGCGTAAGAAAATAAAAATTAAGTTTTGCTATAAAACGTGAATTTTTTTACTAGTTGGTGTTTCACACTCCACACGAGGAAACCATAAAAGGCCATAAACAAAAACCGGCGGCTAAGCCGATAAAAAATGTGTTGACGCTATGGCCAGGAGAAGCGAACTCCGCAACAGGCCAGGCTAGATATCATAAGTCATATTCCCTCCTCTCGAATTTATGGCATTTATCGAGTCCCTCTCAAATTGGCTAGAGAACTCTAGGAAAAGGAAAATGCGTTCTCACGAAAGAAAAATGCATTTTCCTGGACAAAGAATGGCTCCAGAAACAAAGCTCATTAAAAGGAAAATGTTTTTACTGCTACAAAAGTTGAGAAAATTCTACGGGAATGATGAAAAGTTTCACTGGGAACAAACAAAGCGAAATGAAACTCTTAGTCAAGGCAACTAACAAATACAAATCTCCCTTTTGTCCCTTAGAGAAACAGAGAACTCATTTAGGGGAATTACAATTGCAATCGCTCTAACACCTGTCCTGGCCATCTTCATCCCCAGAGATTGGCGTGTCCCCGGCACTAGTCCTAGCCATCAATCATTCAGTACAATTTTTATCCAGGCCCAAGTCCTGGCCAAGTCCCAGCGGTTTCCTTTCACACCTGCCGCCGCCCCCCAGTTAACCCCAGACTATTAATAAATTTCGTTTAATTAAATAAGAGCTGGCTGACTCTGTGCAAAGTACAAAAGTCTGACATTTTCCCTGGTAAATGCAAATCATTTTAATGCGATTAATTAATATGGGTAGCAGAGGCGGAACTTTCTGTGCCGCCTCAAAGAAAAGCGAAAAGCACACAAGTTGGAAATCATATTTGCCACCGCCCGCCGGCTCCGCTAATGGGCCAAAGAGAGCACACACACCACACAGGCTGGCAAATTGAGTGCTAATTAAATTAAAAACAAAGTAAAAATAGTTTCGCAGAGAAGTCAGCTTCCAGTTCTCTCCTCCTTCAAGGAGCCATGCTCCTTGTGCTCCTCTTTTCCTGTAAATGAGCTCCAACTTGCTGTGCAAATAACGCGTGCTGCCAAGTTACCAAAGTGGAAACAGGCTGTAACTACATACAAATGTATATGTACACTGCAAGAAATTTGATAGGGAAGTTACCTTAAAATTTTATGAAACTTAAATTTATTTAAAATACAAAAGTTTTCTGTTTTTGGAATAATTTTATAATAAAAGAAAGTTATGAGACGGAACCTTTTCTTACCAAAAATTTCATTAGCTCATACATTTTTCTAGCAGTGCCCTTCAAACCCTGCAAATCCTTAACCAAGGAAAACAATTTCGAATTAGATATGCGCATATGTTTGTGCAAATGGCAAGCAACTTAAAAAAAAAAAAAAAAAAACGAGGAGAAAACAAGACAAGACAAGAACAAACCCGAAAAACAAGCTATGGCTGCAGTATCCTCTGTCTCCTTGTCCCTTAACTACAATCCTTTACCTGCTCCCCTTGTCATCCTGTTTTGCTAGAAAGTAACCGCAAGGACCTCGGAGACGGAGTGATTGCAAACAGGATGAAAATGCAGCTAGCAAGACGAGAAAGCCAACAAACTGAAACGCTTGAGTCGAGTGCGATGGGGGGTGACGAGGGGCACGAGGGGCAGGGGCAAAGGGCAACCGGAAACGGAAGTGCAAGAAGCTGCATGAGGCCCAGAACCAAGATGGAAAGATGGAAGGAATCAGCTGCAGCGCAGCCAAGGAGCCAAGGCTAATGCAGCTTAGCTGCTACTCGAGGCGCTCCTACACACGGAGCAACTTTATAATAATTTTGTTTTTAAGTCTGAGTATTTATTGGTTTAAAAAAATATTTTTAAAAATATATTAGCTTTTTAAAGAAATTATTTCTCTTGGGAGAATGTGCTCCTAATGGAATTTGATCTCTAGATCCGCTTAAAAACTATTTAAAAGCAGAACAATTTGAATATTATGAAGTTTAATAAGTTAAACAATTCTATTTATTTTATTTTATTGTTTGAATTAGAAAATAAACCTCTTTATAGTTAATTTTAGGTCACATTTCTCTCTGTATAGAACCGTTTCTGGTTTTGTTTTTGCCTCAAGCATCCTCGAGATGCAAAGTAAATGCAAAACCACAGCAAATTATGTTGAGAGAGAGGTCGGAATCTGTTGGGCGTTGGGTCTGCGATAAGGACGAGCAAAGATCCTTGGGACCTCCGGCGGAGCCGCTCAAGTGATTTTCCTCGAGTGGAGTGGAAGCCCTGAGCAGGTGTCTGTTTAACCATTATGTTTAGTTGCAGGCAATTTGTTCTTTGCCGTGTTTTCCAAGGTAAACTATTTTTACTATCCTCCTGCTCCTGCTCAAATTTCACACAGTAGCTTCGGGCTGAAGTACACTAACCTACATAATAAGGGATAACATTTTTAAACAACAAAAAATGAAATTGAATTAGCTTTGAATTAATTAGTAGAATGTTTGACATCGAAAAAAAATTCAGAAATAATAAATTAAAGTAATTTTAAACGATCATAAAAGCTTTAATTAATTAATTATCCAATGATTATTTTGAGCAATTAAAGTTATGATTTAAAACTAAGTAATTTTTCTCCTCTCAAAATGTTTAACAATAAATTAACATAAATAGGTTCTGAAATATCAAAGAAAACAAACCTTTAAAATCTTCTGAAAAAACTTCAAAAATTCTCCAGCTTCTCTTCTTTTTCTTTATTCATATAATGTTTATAAGATATTTGAAAAGTGTCCAAAAATATTCGCATTCCATGCTGTCCAGTGTTGTGCTTGCTTTCGAGAGCATTTACCAAAATGCTTGGCAGCAGGAGACCAAGCCAAGGAGAACTTCATTAAAATAGCACAAACGGAACGGAACGAGGAGCCATTGCTCACAGCTCATCACGGAGCAGCGAGTACCGGTGTTTGGAGGGACCCAGCTCCTTGAACGTGGACTTGGCCGGGGTAGGGTCCTGCACCGGAGTCTCTGTCTTCGTTAGGTGCTGGCCCACGGACATTTTGAGAAAGTCGTCAAGGAACTGCCGAAGTTTACCCGGGATATAGAGATCTGAGAACTTGCCAAATGGAAACATAAACTGCAGCGAATCGATGGCTATGAGCGGCAGATCCTTGATGGTCTTGCCCAAATGGTGTACCGAGTGCAGGAACTGCAGACCGTCCACGGTGGCAAAACTAAACTTGCCCCTCATGTCGGCCAGCTGCATCTCGACGATAGACTTGAAGTCCTTGACGGACAGAAGGTCGTCGGGGTTGTGAAAGAGCAGCAGAAGTGGCAGTCCCTCTTCGATTAGCTCCTCGACGGTATGGAAGTCGATTTCCCGCACCAAAGGAACACAACGCTGCAGCATCCAGGCCTCCAGCTCGTCCTTACCCCATTGACTCCCTTCGAGCTTCTCCTCATGGGCATGAGTACGGGCCACATCCGGCCGGAAGATCAGGGTCGGCAGAACCGAGGGTTTGTGTTCCCAAAGAAGACCAACATGCTGATAAAAATCGCAGTCGTTCTTGAAGCGATCCGCCAGACGCTGGAATATTTCAATCACTGGATCTGAATCCGATTCGGTTTCCTTAAAATACGCGATGATCGACCTCCGGCTGGGATCGATTACTTCCAGTTCCTTGTTGGTCTCGAACTCCACAATGGCCGGGCGGAACTGCTGCCGCACATAGGCCACCAGCGCCTCGCTGGATCTCTTACCGCGGTACTCTCGTCGGAGCTGTTGACCCCGATAGAAGAGGAGCAGTGTGGGCAGCTTCCGAATGTTGTACATTGCCGCCAGCATCGGTTTCTCGAAGCAATCCACCCGGCCGAGCCGGACCTTTCCCGGCTCGGGATATTGCATTATCAGCATATTTCCAGCCACTTCAAAAATGGGTGCCAAGCGGCTACTGAAGGGGCACCAGTCCGCATAGAAGTTGAGGAACACCACTTCGTTCGAAGACAGGGTGTCGTTGAGGTTCGTCTCATCGATCTCGGTCACACTCGAGGACGTGGCAGCCGGAAGTATGCCCAAAGAGGACTCCAGCAGCAGGAGCAGCAAACTGACACCGAGAGTCAGCATGTCGGCAGCAGAAATTTAAACTTGTTCTGACGCAGAAAGTCGGTGAACTGGGATGGGTTTGGTAGGGAGTTTTTGGTGACATTTACTTTGAGATAAATGTGTTTTGAAATAGGAAATACTTTAGTTTTTGACAGTACAAATCACTTAAAGTTAAGCCCTTGTAATAAATAATTAAAATAACTTCAGTCTAAAATATATTTTCCCCTAAGATTCGTTTGTTAAATCCTAATATTACTTTGTAAAACATTCTTTACAAAGTTATGTCCTTCTACATATCGATAACCATTTCGTAAATTACATTTTCAAAGCAAAAGCCACAGATATAACTGACAATTCCCTATGAAAATGGCAAACAGCTTTGCAGTCATTAAAGGGTTAAGTGTCGCCATATCGAGCTGCGAAAATGTCTAACGAAAATAAACAAGGCCAGGACATTGCTTTCGGCCCGCTCCCTCCACTCCTTCGGTAATCGTTTGGACCGGGTGCAAAAGGCTAAGCAAATATTTGCAGCGGCAACTTCGCAAATGAGCTTCAAGCCCAAAAGACAGAAGGCACACACACAGACACGATGAGGAGTTGTCGCTGCGTTGTCGCCAGGATTTCAAAAGGACCTCAGCTCTGGCGGAAACGGAAACAACAACTTGCCCGCTCTCCTCGAGCAGGATGGATTGCCTGGGAAGAGGAAGAGGATGTGGAAATGGGAGTCGAAGTCGGAGTGGAAGGACGCCTGTGTCGTGGCTGCCATTTAATGACATTTTTGCGCCCATTTGAGCTTCCGGGCCTGCTGTCTGCCTGTCGATTTCAGCAATAATTTACTTAAGAAAAGTCTAAATATGCTCCATCCCCTTTATTCCCTCCTCCCCGCGATCATCCTTCTGGCTCTGGCAATTGTTTATTGCGTTTATCTCGTCCGTCTGGAGACGATAAAATGTTGTGAAAATCCAGCGACAATTTCCAATAAATCGTTGTCCTTGCAAAAGGGGTTTGTGGTCTGACCTTCACCGCTCCAGGGCTCTGTATTGTATTTGTGTCCTGTGTTTGTGTTGATATTTGCCTCCCTTTTTGCTTTTTTCAAAGGGTTTAATTGTCCTTTTTGTTCGCCTTTGTGTTGACATAGGTGAGGAGGAGGAGGAGCAGGAGGCTGTGTGCAAAATAAAGGACTTACCCATATGCTTTTTGCCGTATTATGAATGGCTTCGTTCGGTATTCAGTGTATTTTCGGGGGTTAGGCCAACAAAAGTGTTAATTAACTTGTATAAATCAGTCGCCGATGGACTTGTGGAGAGGCAGCACGAAGGTCGTAAATTCAAGTAGCGTTAGATTGAAAAGGGATCGAGAGGACTTGTTCCTCTGTCTAATTGAGATGAAAGGATAAAATACTTTAAGCCGGGATAAACTGCACTTAAGCTAATGTAAGAATTTATAACAACAGACTTTAAAGTTAAATATTTATTAAGGTTTGTTCATGTTGAAGGATCTGCACTAAATTATTTCCTAAATTATTTCCTTAGGCAATGGGATAATGCGCCAGAGTGGCCACGCCGCACATGTTGCCGGCATTCCTGGCCAGCCTCATGTAGCCGTTCTCTCCCCAATTCTCTCCCAACGATGTTCTTAGGATCCAGTAGTCCCCGTAGTTGGTATCCGTTCCAAAACCCACCACGAGGACAGCTGAGGTTAAGTTTGCCATATCGAACCTGCAATCCGGCTCATGGTAGATACCCGAACTGTAATGTAAGAAGGATTCGTGTAGACTGTCTATGTTCGCCACCACGGGTCCAATGTTGTACACAACTTCGGCCAGTTGCTTTTCATCGCCATAGCGCACGGTCACATAGTCCTTTATCCTGGCCACACTGGTACTGGGATCGTAGCTACAAGTTGACTGTGCACCTCGATACGGGTAGGTTGCCTTGGAAGTAATGCCATGATCTCGAATATAATTAAAGGCAAGACTCGCCCAGCCTCCATCGCAGCCAAGACTGGGAGATGGTGTACAGTCGATCAGTTGCTGCGCTGAAAGTTCCACCAGGCTGTGGTTCTTGATGGCCAGGTGAGCCTCCAGAGCTCCCACCGCTGCCATAGCCCAGTTAGCTTGGCAATTTCCCTGATTCTGGGGAGGCGAGATGTAACCGTGTTGGCGCCAATCTATACCATTCGGGATCTGGTCATAGGACTTGTAGTTCTCCGCAGCAGATCCCAGATCCACTAGGAGAAGCAGGGAGAGTAGCTTTAGCACTAGCAGATAATCCATCGCGGTGATATTATTCGACAACTGATCAGTCTAAGAGCGTCCAAGCTTTTATAGCTTCGAACTGCGATGAAGTCTGTTATCATTTCAAGTCACAGATTATATAATTATGGGTCTGTTCATTAAAATCAGTGTATAAAGAATACATTTTGTATTTAATTACATTTCTGAGAATCAACCAACAAAGTTAGTAATGCATAGCGGAAGGTCGTCATGTTGTCTTATCTTGCTTAATCATACTTATTAATTTTTTCCAATGAAATCTTGGGGCTATAAATATTTTTTACATTAAGTAAAAATTTCAGAAGCATAATATTTGTATGGAGATTCCCTTTAAAAATACTCATCACCGTTTCTAATAGAATCTGGCGCAAATATACATTTTCATTATAAGCCGTCAGTCTTAATTTTCGCATCATTCTACCTTTTACCTTGGAGCCTACAGTAGCAACTTCCATAAACCATTCCTGGTTGGCCAATAAATCGGCAAGCTGTAAATCTCAATAATGCGGGGCGGAGCCATTAAAAGTCAATGGAGAGCTGAGCGGAAAAAGAGCTTGTCAAAGCATCCGCATAATTCAGCCGAGACATTTCACGCCAACGCCACGGGAAACCGACTGAAAAACCACCCCAAAAACCACCCAAAGTTCTCCCTCAAAGACCACCCATCCTGAGCCAGGGCTGAGCTCATAATTCTCGCGTTTCCTGACATCAGATTGAATTTTCGCCATGGATGCGACTTTCTGCCGATGATAAATGCATTTTGGCGCCAAAACGATTTGTTGCGCGCAGTTTTGGCGCATTGCGAATGCGACAATTTATGCGACTTTGTAATGCAATTCATAAGCTGCTCCCTGCTTTCTGTTCGCTGCACTCCTGCACTTTTCCAAAAGTCACAATTTATCCTGCAGCCAAGTGGCCAGTGCAAACAAATAGATTGCCAATCCCATCCTGAAGAGCTCCTTTATATGTCAATACAAATGTTATTTGCAATAAAAAGCCGAATGGTCTGCAGTGACAATGAGCAAGGCAAGGGAATAATGAGATTCATTTCTGCATTGATGATTCACTAATGAATATTTCAGTAGTCATAACATGTACTTTTTTTTACAAGTGATTTTTGCAATAATATTTTAAGTATATTTCGTGTATATCCTACGGATACCCCAATATTTTATTTTATTCCTATATAAATAAAATCTAGACATATCTTAGGAAGAGTTTCCATAACAACTTGTTTCCTAAATTATAGTAAAGTATATATAAATATATATTTCACAAAGGCAATGAGTAAATACCAGCTCTAATTTGCCCCCAAAAAAAGTCATGAAGTCTCAAAGCAGCTACTGTATGACTTTGTGCTTATGTGCTGCCCATTTGCATCGTTCGTGTGGCCTATCCTTTTGCCGCCAGCATCCTTTGCTCCTTCTTGTGACAAGTTTAATTATTGCCATACTCCAAAACACAGGAGCCGGGCGCACTTCGGTTTTGTTTGCTCAGTCATTTAGCCAGTCGGTCGGTCGGTCTGTCTGTCGGTCTGTCCTTCAGCCAGTCTGTCAATGTTGACAGCATCGCGACGCCATTGCCATTGCTTCACGCCCCACTTGGCAGCTGGCGGCGAAAAGGGGCGGGGCATTAAAACAATTTTGTTAATTAAGTAGGAAAAATTGTTAGTTTATTTACTCGTCAACTTTGCCAGCGCCAAACACCTCACAGAACTCATCCTCTCCTTCGTTCCCAATGGGATCTTGCCGCTAAGTTTCAGAGTTTGCTCAAAAATTCTCAAGTGCACAATTAATTAGTAAAGTTAGGTTAAAGGAGGGAAAGCGGGGAAAGGAGGGAAAAGCCTGGGCAAAAACAAAGCTCTGAGCAATTTTATACTCTCTTCCCCTGAAATTTATGGCCCATTTTGATTAGACTCGCTGTAAAGCATCGTAAGTTGGCGCCAAGTTCTAAAACTATCTGTAAGTAGGCAGTAGCTTTTCCGATTATTTTCCAAGGAAATTGCCAAGAATTTGCCGAGTGTGTGCGTAGGCAAGAAATTGAAAATTGAAAATTGATTGGGACTTGCATAAGTAATGGGAACGCTTCAATGGAATTTTATTCTTGATTTGTCTTTTTGATGGAGGCTTATTCGATTGTTTGCGATAAAATTTGATTGGGTTCGAAGTTATTTTCGGTAAATGTGAGATGAATTAGAATTAAAATGGAAATATTTAATTAATATAAAAGTACGGTTCTAGACATAAATCTCAGAACTTATAAATTTATTGACAATTAAACAAGAGCTTAGAACAACTAAAAGACGATAATTAAACTTAATTTTTGAATAGTTTAATTAAAAGTAAAGTAACAAAGAAGAGCCCCAAAATAGCAATAAAAGATAATAATATTGAATTTTTGCATTTTTGTAATAGACCAAAAAAAGCTCTCAGAGCTTTGGAAAATCAACAAGCTGATTGAGCTTAATGTTAAGGCATTATTTTAACAGTTAGTGAATGTCACCACCATCTACTGCTTGCTCTGTTGTCCAATATAATTTATATTAGTGCAATAATAAATATTAATATTCAGTTATTTATTTATTTACCATCATCTAACTATATTTTTAGATGCAAGACTACAAAGTACGATATAGAATTTCTTGACAACTGTTAAATCTAATAAAAACCAAAGCTTATATGGCCGTGAAGCTACTCCTTTTATCATCGCAGTTTAAATGTAAAATATTCATTAAAATCATTTTTATCTTAATTGAAACATTTTTTTATTGTGTGTTTTTAATATTTTTATATATTTTTTAACTAACATAAAGGAATATTTAATACAAATATAACAAATATTTCTCTTAAAACATATAAACATATTACATTCTACTTTGATAAAACACAAACAATACAACAAAGTATATGAACTTGTATCCTTTCTTTTTTTTTTTTGTCTTGTATCTGTCTATCTATGTAAATATTTTCCGGAAGCTTCCGTTATGCCCCATAACTTACAAATTTTACACCAAATTTTTTAATTCATATATGCGAATCAAGCCAGAAACGGTCAAGCTTAATTAATCTGAAAAGCTCTTAATTAGCTAAAGAAAAGGCAGCAAAAATGATTTAATTTGTAAACTGATTGATGGTTATTGCAAATGATATGGAAAACTGGTTTTTGCAACATTACAACGTTGGTGTGAATACCGCGGCAATTAGCCAGATGCAATCATAGTTGCAAGCCCAATTAAAGGGCTAGATTTTGGCAACAATGCCTCCGAGTGGTAACAAAAACTAGTTCAGTATCACTGCAGCTCGGGAAAATCTTATGCAATTGCCACTTAAGACATCAACAAGAAAATCAAGTGAAAAACAGATTGGCTGAAACTAGCAACCATGAAAAGCCAAAGGAAAACTTTAGGAAGGGAAGTAAATTTTAACCCCGCAGACCTGAGACTCTTTAAAAATTTAATTAAAAAAGCCAAAATATAGCAGACATGCTTCCTTTTATAAAATAATGCTAATAATGATGTATTATGTATTTTCTTTAGCAACAATGACAACCTTGGCAGCTATTATCTTGAACCTCTTTTAAAATAGAGCAACAACCTCTTGTTAAAGTTTAGAAAAACAATTGCGGAGACTCGGGGTTTTTTTCTTCTCACTGCATTGCAGTGTCGCTTGTTCGTTTTTCCTTTTCATTTGCATTTTCATTTTCCTTTCCACTGAATGGCTTTACTATATCAAAAAGCCATGAAAAGCGTCTTTCCTGCCTGCTGCCCCGATTTGCGGTGTTGTAGGCCAATGAGCTCATTACTTTCAATCTATTAAATTAGCCACGTCCCTACAATGTTTGCTTTCGTTTGGGAAAATTGCCACGGAAAAACAGTTGATGTTTTCCGCAGTTGTGAACTTTTTCCTGACTTTTCGTGTTTTTTTTTTGTGGGCCTATGAACTCGCTTGGGTTCATCTGACCTTAAGTTAGCACTTAACAAATAAGCCTAACTATTATAAGTTGATCTAACTTTGACCCACCGCAATGTGTAGTTACTTGTATTTAAAAAGAAAAGGAAAGTAAGTGTGGTAATAGCGTTTAACTGCTCTAAGATCAATGCCACAACTTTTAACAAAAAGTGTTCAATATTTTTCACAATTTATTTCTCTGCTATCTACGGGTGGAGCTTTTTTAATTATTTTTATTCTTTATTGCCGTGAATGGTGTTGGAGCCTGCAGGTGTCCCCATGTGGCAATCAATAGTCATTTATAACTATACGGAAAATTGTGAAACTCCAATCAAACAACAAAATGGCAGAACACCTAAAATAAAATATAAGAAAAAATAAACTAAAACTTGAAGCTGAGAATTAAAATCATTTAAACTTGAGTAAAAGCGGACTAAACATCCGTATTAATAAGCTGTATTTAATTATAAGGACTACCTCTCATTCTTCAACATTTGTTATTATTATAATTATTACTATTTTTTCGAGTGCAACCGGTCATATGGAAATCGGGGCTTCGGCTACACGCAACTTCTGTGGACATAAAACCAAAAAGATGAAAACAAGTGCCTATCTGCCTCGCCACAAAGCAATGTCACCCAATCCACAGCGATGGCGCCGGGTCGTTCGTTCGTTAGGAGTGTCAATTTTCGGATATTTTTCATTCGTTTTCCATTTTCTTAAGCGGATGCAGCTTTTTGCTAAAAGCTCTAGCTATCGGTGCGCCCCATAGTTTTGGCACAAAACGATGCGAGTGCGGCGTTCAATTAGACTTGCGCCTTCCATTTAACCCCATGTGGTTCGCTGCTCCGTGTTACGAATTTAAATGTGAACTTTATATGGCCAAAATGCTGCCCGGCCTTATCGGACTGTCACTGCTGACCCTACTTTCCCTGAGTTCGCTAACGGACGCGTGTAAGTGGGAAGATCGCGTCGGTGATAGGAAGGAGTGTGTATGTGATTTGGCTTCCTCAATTTTTTTGTGTTTTAGCGAAATACCACAAAGAGGCCTTGCAGTTC
Source organism: Drosophila punjabiensis (assembly GCA_008042585.1). Classification (NCBI taxonomy): domain Eukaryota; kingdom Metazoa; phylum Arthropoda; class Insecta; order Diptera; family Drosophilidae; genus Drosophila; species Drosophila punjabiensis. Next base: position 179,758 of record VNJR01010772.1, read on the forward strand.
TTCTTGCGCAACGGAAATTTCGACTTGAATCCCCTCAACTGTCACATACTGTTGTGGGAAACGTGCCCCAAGCAATATATAGGATATCACCTGTTTACGAGGTAAGTCGGAAAGGGAAAAGTGCCAAAATGTGTTAAAGAAATGATGTGTTTAATGTTTAAATTAAAGAAAATAAAATAAAGTGAGAGACCAAATATGTTGTGTTTAAAAATTAAATTGGCCAAGGAGAAGAGGTAAAAAATGACCATTTTATAATGATTTATTAAAGTGCGAATTGTGTCTTTAAAATTTATTGTTTCTATAGGTATAAAATTTATTTGTTTTCTCCCTATCAAAGTGTATTTAATTTAAATAATGATCCTATCATTTTTTTTTGTTTGTACTAATTTTTTAATTAGTCAGAAATGTGTTTAAAATAAGTTTCTGTTATTAATTTACAGTGCCATACAATAAAAGTAAACTAAACTTAAGTTTACTTCTTGAAATTTGTGTTATAAAATAAACTAAACTTTATTAAGAATTACGTGACCTATTTCTAGATTTCTAACTGCTGTAAAATCAACTTCAGTTTAGTTTACTAAAACGTTGAACAGTTTAAAAGCTTAACAAATACAAATTAAATGTAATTTTTCAAACAACTCTAAAGTTTATATTAACGATCGATGATGTAAAATGGAAATGAATTGAAATTTACGTTGAGCACCGCCTATATTCATTCATTTTATCCAATTTACAATATCGTAAGTATTTATATGGCTAAATGCCTATATTTTTGCGTGCATTCCGTTGAATTACTGAATGCATTTCTTAATAGTGCTTTTATATATACTTTTTAATATATGGGCAACTGCTCCACGCAAGCCTAGAAACACAATCCGATCTTTCACTTTTCTGCGCTCCAGATTGGACTGATAAATGGACTTAAAACTCATGCCAACTTCTTTTAGGCCTTTCCATTTCCAACTTGCCTTGAACCCCTCCCTAACGAGGTTATTGCGAAAGCAATTGGGCCTTAGGTGAGCCGGTTAGCAAATAGAGAAAAATGTTTTTGCAAAAACAAATGACTTAGGAAACAAACTTGGGGAATGTCGTCAGAGAAAAATTATAAGAATTCGCATTCCAATAGCAAATATTATGTAAATAGCAAGCGCAGACACCATGAAGAAGCCAATGGCATTGAGCTGGAAAACCAACTCCCAACTCTTTGGAAAACTCATAATCAAAATCAGTGCAGCGTTGCGTGTGCCATGAGTTTTCATTTCACAGACGTCGCCTGCCGGGCAGACACAAAAAACCACACCACAATGGCTGCTACAAAGCAGCCTCAAACTTATATATTATTTATTAGCCACAGTTAACGTTCGCTATGGAGCCGAACTGAGGCAAAGTCAAGGCAACAAGCAACTGAGCTGCGACTGAACGCAATTCTATAGCCAGTTTTTGCCGTTGCTGCTGCTTGGATTGCTAATATTGTTGCAGGGGCTGCCGCCTGCTGCTGCTGCTGATATTGTTGCTGCTGCTGCTGCTGTCTTAGTTGCAATTTCTGCTGCTGCGACTGCATTTTCCTTTGGTCGCGCATTTCACGCTTTTGCAGCACATTTGCAGCGCGAAGCGCGAGTGTGCCAGACGTTGGTCTCGCGTACCAAAAAAAATCAAAATTGCTAATTTCAATGCTAAGGATTACGATGAAAGCGTTTAACAAAAACCAATGGATATCAATTAAGAAACATGTGAAGTCCGAGCCAGTTGTCAATTTGAACGCGACAAGTGGAGTGGAATCTGGTTTAAGAAACCAAAGATATGTGAAAGGCAAATGAAAATCGCGAGCAGGAAGCCCGCAAGTCCTGGCAAAAAAAAACTTAATAATTAAACGAATTGCGATTTCGCAACGATATAATTCGATTAGTTACCAATAGCAATTAGTAAAAGCTGTGTTTTTTAATACTTTATAAAATAAAATAATACTGCTGGAAATAATATAATAATATAAAACAACTTACTGACCATAAACAAGTGCTGAAATAAGTAAACAAGTTAAGCTAAATAAGATTTAAAATCCGTCAACAGAAAAATGTTTGCATAAATAAAAAGCATTTCCTAAATAAAATAAATTAATAAATTAGGCGTAGCATAAAAAATTTTAAGAATTTATTATAATAAATTCAAGTTAATTACAATTCGTAAACTCCAAACAAAAAATGAAATATCTTATCGTGGTTTGCATATTCACAGTATTCGCCAAAGGTATAACAAATACAGGATAACACGAATAAAATATATTTGGTCATTATATCCAAATAAATATGGTGAAATTGTTGTAATTTTTTTAATTTTAAAAGTAAATACTCAACATTAACACCAATTACAACCAATTTATTAAGCCTTAAAAAGATGTTTAACTGTTTAAAAAAAAAGGTATAAAATTCCTCTTTTATACTTAAACTAAATCCGCGCATCTGTTTCACCATATTTAATTGAAATGACTGCAAAATAAGAGGCTATAAAAAAGTCATAAAAGACTTACGATTTTAGATGCACAAACCCTGCTGCTAAGCCAAAGGGATTGGAAGAATCTCCTCAACAGTGGAGCCCTCGACTTGAATGTTATGCGTTGCTTTTTGCGCGACAAGAACTATTGTCCCAGTCCACATATCGATCACAGACTGTACACGCCGTAAGTTCGCAGAGAGACAAAGGTTATTTTATAAAAAAAGATTTTAGTTTTATTAAAGTAAACTCAAAATTAATGCACATATGTAAAAGTGATCATTTTTTAAGATAAAAGACTTTCTCTTACCGCCTTTGACACCTTCTTATAAACAAGGATAATTTATTCAATTTCAAAACCGATTATTAAAATTGTTTTTTGGTTTCGCCGCTTCGCAAAGAGAGTTTCCAAATTCCTTGCGATGAAAGTTCCTCCCCAGGTGTTAGGCAACTGGAACTCCTCACTCGGTTAGTGTGTCAACCGACTTGGGTGCACTTGTGCAACCAAAAGGATATTGGCTGGCGAAATGCCGAAAAATAAGAGTGCATTTAATGGGCGGGCGGGCAACTTGTTTCGCGAAACCGGCCACTGACCCACTAAGGTGCCAAGATGATGCGCCGAGAAAAGCAGACCGGCTGGAGGAGCAGCAGCCGCATTGACCGCTAAACGTGGTTAACGATGACATCAATTGGCAATTGCCAATTGGCAAATAAAAACGCTCAACAAACGGCGCCTGAAACAGGTAACCGGACTTGTCTGGGCAAGATCTGCCACCTCCGCCTCTACCTCCGAGGATGAGCCAACAATGCAGCTGGTAAAGTCAATTTTTGGACAGTAGTCAAGCCATTGTTACGGCTCAAGGTAATTACATGATGTTGTTAGCAGATTGACGGTTGTATAACAACGGAAAATTACCGGACTGACACCTTCGTTCTTGGAAGAGTAACAACCGGAGGTTGAAGAGGCTTTCTTCTGCAATTATTCAATGTCATTAAGTAGTACGGGGAAAGCAATCTTAACAAGTAGTTTAAACTGGGAAATAGTGACTTAAAGAACTTAGAGAGATGAGGATTTTCTACAACAAAACCAAGAAAATTATCTCCTCTTTCAAGGAATTTTTTATCATATTTGTTGATCAACTAGAAATACTCAAAGGCTAATTATGCTCATGTGGTGGACACTACAGCAAACTCCTCAATATGATGCCACCAGTTAATGTTCTTTCTTTAGATAACTTGCCGCACGAGAGGTTTCTCCGGTTTTATAGCCACTTGGAATGCTGAATGTTCCATTTAAGCGGCCTACGTGCTCCAACAACAATGAGTTATCTGCTAAGAATTTTTGGAAAATCAACATAAAGCTAATCTTAAAGAAGTCTAAATTAATTTTAAATCTAAGTTATACTTGTTTATTTATTCTTACCTTAAATTATCCTATTTATATCTCCTTTAAAGCAATGGGCCACGTCGAGGGATTGCCTTGAATGTGAAGAATCCCATAACTCTCTATCAAGGAGGTTTCAGCAAGCAGCGAGAAACTGTTTTCATAATTCACGGGTTCAATGGAACAGCCATAGACATACATCTGCAGTTTCTCAGGGATGGTAAGTTGTAAAATATAATAAAGTTGATACAATAATAGCATTATCCTTTACAAGCGTACTTATCGCGTGATTTCAACGTAATCACCGTGGACTGGCGGCCACTGAGTCGATATCCTTGCTATTTGCACTCCCTGATCAATACCCGCCTGACTGCCCAGTGCACCGCCCAGATTTATGCCTTCCTCACGCACTACGGTGCCGTGCGGGAACGTATCACCTGCGTGGGCCACTCGCTGGGCGCCCACATCTGTGGGATGATCAGCAATCACCTGACCAAGAAGCAATATCGCATTATTGGCCTGGACCCGGCGCGGCCGCTGATTGAGCGCAAGAAGAGCAATACCTTCCGGCTGTCGCACGATGACGCCAGCGTCATCCAGGTGATCCACACGAATGCTGGCTATCTGGGCCAGGAGGACAACACGGGACACCTCAACTACTGCGTCAATGGGGGACGCGTGCAGCCTTTCTGCCAGGGAAATACCATTAGTAAGAGGAAAAAATATGTTAAAAATATAATTGTAAACCGAATCTTATTTGCAGGACGATATCGCTGCTCTCATTTTCTGAGCATCTGCTACTTGGCCACGGCCACCTTCAAACACAAAAAGTTCATGGGGGTTCCGTGTCCCAATGGCTGCGTGAATCTTACCGGACCGAGGCGCCTGCCAGTCAGTGGGAAGATCAATCCCTTCGAGTTTGCCTCGCTGCTGAGGGAGTACCACATAGGCAATGATGCCCCCGATGAGTGAGTTGCTGACAGACCTTAATCCTTATATAACTTCCCATTAACTTTGTTGACTTTCAGCGCCCGTGGCTGCATTTGCATCGATGTGCCGTATGCCAAGCACTGTCCCTTTGTGAACGCGTAGCAGTCGTAATTGTATCATATAGCTGTCGATAATAAATGCAAGAAGAACTTAATCTTATCAGAAAATATTTTATTGTCTTGAGTACCATTTTATTTTTAATAATTTCTCAATAAACTTTGAGCAATTATTAAAAATAAAAGACATAACCTTTTAAGCAATTATTATGTTATGTTATGTTGTTTAAAAACAAGTCTTTCTTGAGACAGAGGTAATCATCAGCTTGTACCTCACACAAAAAGGGAAACTGTATGTGGCACTCAATGTCATGGTAACCAAAAGCCTGGTTGTAGTTGGCGAAGGCCACACAGTCCTCTTCGGGCGATATGTTGTCCGGTTGATCACGCACCCAAGGCAGGTAGGTAACAGTGTCGCCGGTCCTGGACGAGCGGAAATTGCGGCGATCTCCCAAGCAGTTGATGCCGACCCAAACGGAATCGTGCCAACCATCGGCGAACGGAAGCCCCAAGCCCATGAGGTTTTTTGTTACTTCAGCTTTATCCTGCTCATTGTCGAAAACTGCAAGATCGCCTCCGATTTTTCGACAGCAACGATCAGCCACGTGCCAGTTTGCCTAAAAGTATGTTCACAGAGGATTTAATCTAGCATGTTTTTGAAAATAAGAGGGTTTCATACCTTTGCTAAGGACACATAATAGCACTTGTTTCCCATCATAGTGAATGGCGGAAGGCAACTTTTTGCCTGAACGCCCAATGCGAGGGCTAGGACAACGCAAACGAACAGGGGTCTGGTCACGGTCATGGTTGTAATATGTAAGACTACCTATCGTAATTGGAAGTGATCTGGTTTTATACTAACTATATATACTATATTCAGATTTTGCAAGATTAATATTTATAAGGTTATATTATACCCTTTGTATTTATTGAATAGAACAAACATAGTTTGTCTTCGAAGATTAGAGATACTTTTTTTAGACTTTATAAGAATGTAGTAGTTTTTTTGTTAATTAAACCTAATAATTCGCAACAAATATTATTCAGTTAATGATAATCCTTATTTTGTGTATTTAAAATTACTTTCCTTGACTCTCCTTGTATATTTTGAAACTTAATAAAATTACCAGTTCTGAGAAGGGTATACAATAAAGATGTATTAGTTTATTTACTTAAAGAAATCATTTTTGTAACTGATCTATATTAACTATCAGTTACATAAGTGATTTCTTTGAAGGTTGTACTTAAAAAACCCGCTATATGTAATTTTAAACATGAGCTAACCTTTTCTTGAGAATGTGATTCATTCAAATCTTATTCGATTTGTGCGAAAAAAAATTGGATTTCTGTGCTATATGCTGCCTTATTTCAACCAATTAACAGAAAGTCTCAGATTTGGGATTATTATTTATTGGCTTCAATACTAATTTAGTATTTAACAGTAATTATTTATATATTATTTCTATGAACGAAGAACCTAATATAACTCTTAAAACCATCATTATGTGAAATATGGATATTTCCATTTAGCTTTTTGTTATCAAGCTGGAAAACAATTGAAAGTGTTGATGTTTTTCATATAAAAAACTCTTTAAAGCTCAATATTTTTCCAGCTTTAATTAGTTTTTCTAGTTTCTCAATGAATTCCTCTTCTATTGCGGCTTTTTGGTCAGTGCTTGTACCTTTTCCAGCAGCTGCGCTCTCTTTTTGCCGCCCTGAGCCAGAATCTTTTGCAGCAGCTTAAGCTCCTTGGGACTACTGCTGCTGGCCTCCGCCTCCAGTTGTGTCACATAGCTGGCTAGATGCTTCTCAAACTCCTTCGACGACGCATTGTTATCCTTGAAGGCGGATTCGAGTCGTCGGAACTGCTCGCCGAGTAGGTTCAGGATCTGCGCCCTTCGGAAGCTGCGCGTCTTCTTTACATTCAAATGGGAGGCCAGGAGAGCGGCCAGCGGAGCTACTCCCTGCCAGTTGTCTGCCTGGAAGAGGGCCTCAAAGCTGACTAGGGATAGAGTAGTTCGCCGGTTGGCCACCCATAGATCCAAGAGCTTGACGAGCAGAGGCCACACGACACTGTCCTTGGGATTGTCGGCGCCAGAGGCTTGGACGACCAGGTACGCGAAGCACTTGTTTCGCCAGACGGTGACCTCGCCCTTGGCCTTGCGAGTGGGCTGCTGCTTGCCGGATGTCTCTTGCGCCTCCTCGTCCGGCTGTTCCTCCTCGCCGATGGACAGCAGCTGCTCAATGTCCTCCAGAATGGGACTCTTGTCCTGGTTGGGTTCAAAAACAATGTTCTTGGTTAGCAGCTTTTTAAGCAACTTTGTGCTGGCTTCGCGCAGCGACTGAAGCTTGGTATCGGCGCAAGAATGGCGGTACACCTGGAAGACGCAGATCAGCGCGTCCAAGATTACCGCTTGCGTTGGCTTCTCGGTGGCATAGAGCTCCACCAGGTCCAAGGCACGAATGCGGAAGTGCAGTAGGCTGGTGCTATCGATGCGTTCTGATTTCGTGGGCAGTTGCTTGGCCTGCAGCTTCGCCGATTTGGGTCTGCGCAACTGGAAGGCATTCTCTAAGGCAGCGTTCAGGCGCTGACCCTTCTCTTCGCTGACATCGTTCCAGTCCACGCTACTGGCGTCATCGTCCTCATCGGCCTCGCCATTGTCGATCAGAGCTAGGCGAACGCGTTCACGGATTTGGTCCAAACGGGACTCCTCATCATCATCATCCTCATCATCTTCCTCCTCGTCTTCCTCCTCATCCTCCTCGTCTGAATCATCGCTGGAGTCAGCCTCTGCCTCCTGTTCCTCCTCCATTTCCTCGTCGCTGTCCTCGTCTGCTTCGTCCTTCTTGCTCAGCGGGTTCATGTTCATGTTGAGCACTTGCAGGATCTGCTCTAGGTTACCGTGCTCCAAGTGCGGAATCAAGGGAACGGCCACCAGATTGACCAGCTCCCTCCAGTAGTGGCCAGTTTGGAGCAGCAACTGCAGCAGCACGTCTGTCAGCACATCCTGCCATTGAAGCTCCTCACCATCTTCGCCCTTCTTCTTCTTCTTGCTCTTCTCCAGAGCATTCTTCCGGCAGATGATCAGATCCTCCACAACGGATACCGGCAGCGGACTCTTCGTGCACAGCGCCAGAGACACGAACAAGATCAGAGCCTCGAATGCTTGACCCACAACGTCCGTTTCCTCAGTGGGCTTCGCTAATAGTTTCTCCACCTGCTTCCAAGCTTTCTGCAGCGCCTCAGCCCTAGGTGAACGCAATTTGTTCTCGGTTTCCGGATTTGTCAGTTGCTTGTTGAGATAACCCAAGTGTTTCTGGAGCAGCTGGCACAGTGCTGTTAGGCCGGAGCACTTGTGCAGCAGGGAACCCAGGAAGATCTCTTCGCAGCGGGCAGAACACTGACGACTGAAGGAGCTGGTCTGGCTGGGCAGACAGGGTTCGTTGCTAGCATCCAAATGGAAGAGCCCGGCGAGCATTAAGTGACGCAACTGCTTCTGACGCCACTTGGCCTCCTGATCCAGTTTTGTGTGCTGCAGGATGAACTGCATCTGGTTAAGGCAGTGCTCACGGCTCACCCTGTCCTCATCCTCCAAAGTGAGCAGCAGATTGCTGTAATGATCGTAGAGCTTCTGCAGACCCGCGGCGTCCAGTTGATTGATCAACTGCTGGGTGAAGCGTGGCATACTAATCAGCGAGTCGAACTGCAACCTCTGCTCCAGAAACTTGAGGAGCAGCTGCAGCTTGATGTCTCCGTTCTGCAGCTGCTTCTCATAGCTGATAAGCAGGGATCCCTCGAACTTGAAGCAAATCTCACGCAGTTCCTTTTGCGACGGCTTGCGTGCCTCACTTCTGTCCGCCTTCACGGACGACAGTTCCTGCAGCAGGAACTTTAGGCAGGTGGGCGTGAATAGATCCAAAACGGGCATTTCGTCCTTGTCCTTATAGCTGAGCAGTATGTTGGCCAGTACTTGGAGGACACACGCCTTGGCTGCATTCAGTTTCAGCGGCTGCTTGGAATCGGCAAACTGTTGCCACGAGGAGAGCAACTCCTTGCCGCCGGCTGCCAGAAATTTCGCCAATCTTGCATAGACTCCATCATTGTGGATGGTCGAGCCAGCGAGATAGAGTTCGAAGAGCTGTCCAAACTGCGGTTTCTTGGGCCACAGACTGGCCAGCAGCTGGTCGCGTCCCAAAATCGAGGGATAGGTCAAGTGCACGCTCAACAGAAGATCGCAAGTGTTCAGCTTGAGACCACTGGCCAGGGGCTTGTCCAGCTGTGGCCTCAACAGGGGCCACACGTACTCCTCAAAGGTGGCAACGGGCAGCTAAGGGAATTACCGGATTATTTTTTGTTTTGTGAGGCAGGCGGAGATTTTGGTACATACCTGCTTGAAGGATTCAACCAGAATGTCAACACACATAGAGACCAGATACTCGCGACCTTTAAGATGAGACGCCAGGATCTGGTAGACCGCTGCCACCAGTTTGGATGATGCTTCGGCAAACTGCGGCGTCTGCAGTATGCACACGGCAGTAACCAACTGACCCACGGCAGCAAGAGAGTCCTCCTTGCCCTTTTGCTGGCTTCCAACGGCGAGATCCCTCTTCAGAATATTGAGCACCTCCATTGCATCAAGGCCAGGCACGGCGCTGAGGATGCAAAGGATGTAGCTAGAAGCTAGGGCCACAGCCTCCAGGTCATCGGCTCCCGTGGAACGAATTAAGCGCTTCAAAACATAACAACAGGTGGCGGTGCGCTGAGAAAAACATGAAATTAGCTAATTAAGAATCAATGTAATAATTATCTTCCTACCTGTTGGTCATTGGTGTCATCCCGGAGCAGAACCACCAACGAATTGATCGTCTTCTGGGAGAGCGTGCTGTTCTGGAGGCGCTTGAAGACTGGAAACACGGCTTTGTTAATATCCGACAACTTGAGGCCATTATTGGGCGTGTTGTTCTCCTTCTCCACCTCAGACTCCTCTGTTGTCTTCTTCTTCTTCTGTTCCTTGGACAACTTGGCTATCTTGGCGGGGTGCTCAGGTTCAGCTCCATCGTCCTCGGACTTGACAGGTTTCGGTCTTTTCCTCTCCGCCTTGACCTTTGTCTTGCCATTTACGCCATTGGTTAGGTTCTTTGCCGCCTTGATCTTCATGGTTTAGTCGCAAATTTAACTTAATTAAACTAATTCTGGAGCTAGGAGTCTGCTCGCCCGGTCGAATAATGGAGCACGTTTTCCACAGGCAGCGTGTTTTCAAACACATTAGCGATGGCACGCGGCGTCAGTGGTGGGCGATATCTATCGAATGGTGAGCAGATGAATTTAAATATAAAGTTAATTAAATTTTCTTTATAAAGTTTATTAAAATCGTAAGTGGCTTGTTTTGTTCAAATTTTTTAATTGTTTATATTAATTATTTTTGGAAAAAAATTAATTTATTGCACCTTCGATACTATCGTTCCTTAGTTTCACGGCTGTAATTTTTGGACCACTGAAAACGGTCACACTACTTTTCACATTAACAAAATATTTACATTTAAGACAACAAAACTTTAATTAAATCTTAAATACTGCCATGGGATGCGATGGTGGAACCATTCCCAGGCGCGATGAGCTGGTGCGCGTAAAGCAAAAGCCGGAGCAGGTAAGAATAGCCCACAGAAACCCCCTTAGACCCCCGACTAATGCGCTCTTTCCAGAAAGACAAAGATGCGGAGAGGGAGTTTCGCTGGCGCCACTGCACCTTGACCCAGCAGAGCCTCCAGGAGCCCATCGCCATGTGCGGCATGGGCAGGCTCTACTCCAAGCAGAGCGTCATCGAGCGGCTGTTGGAGAAGGAGAAGATGCCGGAGACGGCGGCGCACATAAAGAGCATGAAGGACATCCGCCAGCTGCAGCTCACACCCAATCCCACCTTCACGGAGGAGGACAAGACGGAGGGTCTGCTGGACACACGCCATTCGCCGTACATCTGCAAGCTGATCGGTCTGGAGATGTCTGGCAAGTTTCGGTTCGTGGCCCTCTGGAGCTGCGGATGCGTCATGTCCGAGCGCGCCCTTAAGCAGATCAAGGGGAACGCGGCCAGCACATGTCCCTTGTGCCAGGCGCCGTACAGCGTCGAGGATGTGGTGGTGTTGAACGGCAACGATGAGGATCTCGAGCTGATGCGAGTCAAGATGGAAATGCGAGCTGCCAAGCGCAAGTCCAAGAAGGACAAGAAAGAGACTAAGAAGGCGGAGATTAAAACCGAGCCCAAGGAGGAGACCCAAGAGCCGGCGGCCTCCACATCCAAGAGCTTGGCATTGGAAAAACCCTCGACCAGCACGAAAATCAAGGCTGTGGCAAATCCCAAGCGCTTGGGAGCCGTCAATGCCATGCAGGATCCCGAACTGAAGCGTCTGAAGAGCGATTTCAGCGTGGCCAAGGATCCAAAGGCCAGCGATGTCTACAAGTCGCTGTTTACCTCCCACAAGACGGAGAAGGAGCAGGAGCGCGCTCACTGGGTCACCTACAATCCCTTTTACAATTAGTCTAGAGTGTAGCTTAGGTTAAGATTGCCGTTTCCCTTCAGTCACCTTGGGGACTTGTCCATATAAAGCTGGATCGTATAAAACTAACACAGATTTGAGTAAAATATAAACCCGACAATGTTTCGATCAGCTTACCAAAAGGGATTCCTTACCGTATTCTACAGCGTGGGCAGTTCGCCCCTCGAAAACTGGTCATCCTATGTAAGTATTCCAAGCTAGTACTTGATACCAGATGCCACTATAACCATTTTCATTGGGTTCAGACCAAGAATGGTTACATTAAGCGCATTTACGATGAGGATATCAAGTCCCTGGTGCTCGAGATAATGGGCTCCAACGTGTCCACTGCATTTATACACTGTCCCAGTGAGTGCAAGCAGCAGCTGGGCATTAAGCTGCCCTTTCTGGTGCTCCTTATCAAGAATATGCACAAATATTTCTGTTTTGAAGTCAAGGTAAGCTGACAGGGCACTTATTTCTGGGTTTTTGAAGGGTTCAAGGTTCCTTTTTCAGGTCCAAGATGATCAGCGCTTCATGCGGCGTTTCCGCGTGTCCAATTTCCAAAGTAAGACTTCCGTGAAACCCTTCTGCACGGCCATGCCGATGGGCATGTCCCCGGGCTGGAATCAGATTCAGTTTAACCTGGCCGACTTTACGCGCCGTGCCTACGGTTCCAACTACTTGGAGACGGTCTCCCTGCAGGTGCACGCCAACGTGCGCATCCGTCGCATCTACTTTGCCGACAAGCTCTACACGGAGGCTGAGCTGCCCAACGATTATCGTCTAATGGGCAAGCCCAAGGACTTTAAGAAGCCGGAGAAGCAGTTCAAGGTTCAGGCCTCCGCCCGTCCACCGTCCCCGTTGAATACAGCCCGCGGTGAGGCTGGCCCGAAGGCCGAGAAGGCTGAAGCCACACCCGCACCTGCACCCGAGGCACCCACAGAGGCGTATAGCGAGCCGGAGCCAGTGCTGCAGAAGTCGCCATCGCCACCACCACCACCGCCACCAGCCGCAGAACCAGAGCCTGTTGCCGCAGCACCCGCCGCCGAGGAGCCTGCACCCCAAACGGAGGCTACCGAGCCAACCGAAGCCTACTACTAAGAGTTATTGTTCCTATGCATTTATTGTTACACTTTCCATTGCAAGCACAGAGACTGGGAGTTGGCCGTGGACATGCTCATAAAATTTCCCGTCAAAGACATAATAAAACGTCGTTTTAAGCCCGCTGGGACTCTGAACCAAAATAGATGTCTTTGATTTTGTAAGTTCCTGGATTCGGGATCCAGGATTTACCGTCACAACAATCTTTATTTTTAACCCTCTTTGACTCTAAACAAAATCGGTTTTGTTACATTGGGAATTTGCTAAAAAATATCTTAATTACAATAAGTCAGCCCAGTTACTCGGAGCTCTTATCCGTGGCCATCGCCAGCATGTCCGCATCGATGTTCTTGAGTGCATTGTGGTACTCGGTGATCTCCAGCGCCTCCCACTCGGCCTTGAAGGCCGCCTTAGGGTCCTGGGGCATGGTCATGGCAGCGCCAGTCATGGCATCTGCCTGGGCCTGGGTCTGATCGGCGTGGTTGTTCTCGCCGAGAACGAGTGTGTAGATGGAGCGCAGACCGAAAACGTTGAGGAAGTACCACGAGGCCGATGAGACCCAGGCGGCGTCCAGAGAGGCAAGCTCAACGCCCCGCTGCAGCATGGGCTTGAAGCGCAGAGTCAGCGGGAAGGGCACCTTGGTGGTGACGAAGCCCGAGAACATCCAGTTGATCCAGCCACCGATAATCACCATGGGCAAGACGTTAATAAAGTTGCCCTTGACCATGTCCGTGAGCATGGCGCTGGAGTTCTGGGCGGCAGGCGCCCGCTTTTGGGTCTTAAAGTAGCCGGTCTCCTCGTTGTTGAAGTAGTTCTTCCGCATGGAGAAGCTCTGGGCACTCAGATACTTGCCGTTCTCACGCAGCAGTCGCGCCCGGATCATTGCTTGGCTGTGGAGTAGAAACAATTGGAATTAGCTAACCTTTGGCCCTTGGGCCGGCGATCGGTTCACTCACCTGTCCTGGATCTGGGTGATCTCCGCCTTCTTCTGTGTGGATATCAAAATGGAGACATAGTGGCGCACAATGCCCACCAGGAAGGTGATCAGCACGATGGGCAGGAACACCCACACGCGGATGTCCGGATCAATCAGCAGCTCGGTCATATTTTAATTGATTAATAAAATTTTCCAAATTTTTTCACCCCAGTTTCCAGCTGTAATCAATGTGCCCGTCTGCTTTTCCGCCTGTAATGCTTATTTTTCAAAACTTGGTCATACTGCATGACTGTGCATGTGCACTACCCAACACTAGATTGTGCATTTTCCAACACTGACAACTGGATGCAAATTTTTGAGCGACGCCAGCCGGAAAACTCTCAAAAGATTTCCCCGTACTACGATTCACCATAGCCATGGACGCCCCCATCTCGCCGGCGCCCACCCCAAATCCGCCCGCAGAGGCTGCCAAGGAGCAGAACTGTACCAACAACACGCCGCAGGCCACCACAGTCGCCGCTACGCCGGGAGCCGCTGCAACCGGAGCCACTGCCGTCCAGCCCGCTTCTGCGTCAACACCCGCGGCCCCGCAGCAGCAGCAGCAACAGCAGCCGCCCGCCAAGAAGGCCAGCGGCGAGACCAGTTCGCTGCCCACGCGACAGTACCTGGACCAGACAGTGGCCCCCGTCCTGCTCCACGGCCTGCAGGCGCTCGCCCGTGAGCGACCGACGGATCCCATTCAGTTCCTGGCCTCCTACCTGCTGAAGCACAGCAACGGCGGCGAGGAGAACAACGGTACTGTGGCGGAGACCAACCCATAGGCTCTCCATCCCTCCTCCTCCTCCATTTTCCCCCTATTCTTCGTTAGTTGTGTAAGTGAACTTGTGCAGAAATAAACGTTTAAAATTAGAATATAATCGCAAAAACACACACAATAAGTAGTTCCTGAGTTCCGCCTCCTAGGCAGTGATGGGGTAACCCCAGGGATCCAGCTTCGAGTTGAGCAGCTCCAGCGAGGCGTCCGCAATCTTGGCCATCAGCTCGGCCAGCTTGTGCTTCGTGTAGACCTTGTACAACTGCCGCTTCTTGCAGGAAATCTCATCGGCCAGTCGCACGCAGCCGGCAAAGTCGCGCGACTTGAACATGACGTCGTTCAGCAGAAGGGCGACCTCGGGCAGGCAGACGGAGCGCAGCTGCTCCATTTGCAGCTGACGTTGCTCCCAATTCAGTAGCTTGGCGTTCTCCGGCTCCTGGGGAATGAAGGGATCAACGAGCCATCCCTTTTCCGGGAAGAGCAGGATATTGTACAGAGCTTCCTGGGTTTCTGAGGGAGAAAGGAGATGTAAACGTGGGTTGTGTGTGTCTTAAGAAATAGAACTCACGCTTGGCATGCTCCTGGACCTTGTGCTCCCAGCGCTGTACTTCGGTTCTGTAGGCCTGCTCTTTGCGCTCGTTGGCCATGCGCTCCGTAAAGTTGTCCTGCGCCGAGGCGGATGCCAGCGTTGGCGGTTTCTTCGGTTTGTTGAGTTGCATGTGGTTCCACTCCATGTAGCTGTCGATGCCCGTCAAGTAGACCTTGTAGCACAGGTACTCCTTCAGGCTGCACTCCTCGCGAGCCGGAATGTTGTCCAGCGAGCTGTAGATGCTCATCAGGTCGTGGACCACATCACCGGGCACCTTGCTAAACGTCTGGCGCATGCACTCTACCTTGTTGCAGGCCAGGTATGTGCGCATCATGGCATTGGCCTGCCACAGCAGCTCGCCGCGCTGCTCTCGCAGCGAGACGAGCCACTCAAGAGCCGAGATTTTGCGCTGATCCTCGGCGGAGATCTCGCCGGACGGCGGCTCTCCGAATTCCCCGAGCAAGATGTGAGCCCGTCGAATATTCTCCACGGTGAGACGTGTGATTTCCTGGACATCGAGTCCGGCCTGTAAGGCGGCCTCCAGAGCCAACTCGCGTGCCCGCTTTTCTTCCACCTGCTCCAGGAAGCGCGAGTACAACTGAACTTGCAGGCGATTGGAAAGGGCGGCGGCATAGAAGGCCACCAAGTGGGGATCTCCGCGCTCAATCAACGCCTCCACATAGGCGCCTATGATCTTCTCCGCCAGCCTCTCCTGATCCACGCGACCGATCTGCCGCAGGAAGAGCACGATGTGGGCCATAAAGCGCAGCTGGTGCGGCTGCAGCTGGCCGGCAGCATCCTCCAGCCAGCGCACCATATGCTGCAGCAGCTCGCCGCAGGTATCCAGGATCAAGTGGCGCTGGATGACGCCCAGCTGGCTCTTGGCGAAATCCCTCACGGACGCATCCTTGGCCACGTTCAGCTCCTCGAATATCTGCTCCATGGTCATCTTGCCGTTCCAATAATCGTCGGGCATCGGCTGGTAGCGCTTCCCGCAACAGCCCCGCACCTCGGACTCCACACGGAGGTCGATCTGCACCTTGAGATGGGCCCACAGCAGATCGTGCCAGTTGTTGCGCAGCAGGGACTTAAGGGAGCCAAGGTGGCCGCAGAAGGCACCAGCCGTGGCCCGCGTGTACTCGTCGTATCTGCTGGAATCGGCCATGAGCCAGGCACACCGCTTCCATATATCCCTTCGCGGATTGCCCATGATGGGCAGCTTTTCCCGGACCACTGAGCTGCTCTCCTGGAAGTTGGGATCTTCGTGGAGGCGCCAACCCTCCAGTATGGCCACACGCCAAGTCTGGCCGTAGTGCTTGCACAGCCTCAGTCCATCGTCAACGCGTCCCGACCGAATGGCCGTAAAGATGGCGCGGGAAAGACGAGCATTGTCCTCCTCGTCGACGGCGTGCAGGGGACGCTTCTCGCGAATGGGAGCGTCTGGGTCCAGGTGCTGCACGATCTCGTGACCGCGGCCAAAGGCAGCGCCCTGCAGGTTCTCCAGCTGGTAGAGCGTATTCTCCCAGGCCATCATGCGGTCGTGACAGTGCAGCGGGTTCTCCTGCTCCCCGGGCTCGTAGCTGGCCTCCAGCCAGTCGACCACCAGCTGGTACTCCCTCAGCGTGGCATTTATAACGTACAGCTGTTCGACCACCGCCTTCTCGCTGCCGCCCAGGGTGGGGCCATCCTGCATCTCGTCGTCCGCCTGGTTCTCCGTTTGCACGAGAACGCGATCCTTGAAGAGGGCGTGCAGCAGGCGCCACGTGTAGATCTCCTGGCGCAGCCACACCAGGATGCCCTCGCGCTGTTTGGCTCCCTGGGTGCCACCCGTGCCGCGCTCGATCTCCAGCTCCAGCTGCTCGACGGCGCCGCTGCACACCTGCGTCAGTCCCTGGATCACGTCGAAGATCTCCTGGCCGCCGCTGTGCGTCAGCAAGACTTCAAAGAACTGTGGGAACAGCACGTCCACACGGCTCTTGCCGCGGTCCATGTCATCGCCGATGTCCTCGATCATCGAGCGATCCTCCATGGCGGCCAGATCGCTGCGTTCCTGGAGGAGCAGCGAGTGCGACAGGTTCTGCAGGCCGCTGGAGCTGTTGAGCGTGGTGCGCAACAGACCGCTGCGGCTGCTTATCGGGAACGGGCTGGCCATTGCTCAACTGCAGTCTCTTGTATCTCTTTTACATGAATTAAGGAAATAACAAAAAATTAAGCGGCGTAAAAATGCCGGGACGCGTGTTAGAGTGCCCGTTGCGGTTTTCGATTGGAATATCAAAATGTAACGACTGCTGGTCACACTGTCTTAAAATACACGACTGCTCTGCATGAGGGTATGCTGTCATGCAAGGCACTCATCTGAACGTGCAAAGGCCGCCCGCAACATAAAATATTTTTCTTTTTTTGTTGTAACCAATCGGACGCTTGTAATTGTAATTGTAATTCTGTAATTGCAATGCGCGGCCCTTGTTTAATGCGCAGCAGCAGCTCCTCCGACCCGAATTCCGGGAATAACTTATTGCTTAACTCGAGCTTTTATTCAGGAAAACAAACAAACTTGTTTATTATTTTGCTTCCTGTTTGAACGACGCGCATAAAATGGAAGAAAGTTGAAATTGAGAGAGAAAAACAAACAAGAGCACGAAACCTGAGCAACACAAAAGTGATATAATAACAAATAACAAAATAAAACTGGAGAACATCCTGTGAAACCGCACTCACCCAAGGTTTGCCCCTGAACATTGATTTTTCGCCCCGCACTCTGGCTTTTTATTATAGAGAAAATGTTAATATGCTTGTATCCTTTTTTTTGTGTATCAGCCTTTTGCCAAGATGGCCGTGCAGCTGACGCAGAGCTACCACCACCTTCCCTTGACGATTACCCCGATCCTGGGCGGGCAAACGCAGCCGATCCACCCGCATCAGCAGCAGCAGCAAAATGTCCTGCAGCCGGCCCCCAATCCGCCGCAGCCACAGCCGCCGGATCTCACCTTCCACTGCATGTGCTGTGCCGAGTTCTTCGTCCATCCGGTGGCCCTGTACCAGCACATGAACGCCCTGCATCCGAACGAACCCTCCAGCGAGGAGCGTCGCCGGCGGGAGCGGGAGGAGGAAGAGGCGGCGGCAGCAGGAGCTGACGAGGGCGAGGACTATAGCTGGATATTTGAGCCGGTGTGCGAGCTGGCCGAGGAGGGTGGCAGCGACTCCTCCTCGGAGGAGGACAGCAGCGATTCCTCGGGGGACGACGACGACGACGATGACGATGGGGACAACAACAGCAGCTCCGACGACGACGACGATGATGACAGCAGCTCCAGCTCGAGTTCAAGCAACTCCAGCTCGACGGGCACCAGCTCGGAGGCTGCCACCAGCAGCAACTCCAATGCGCAGATGCAGCCACAGCAGATGCATCCGATGCGCGGCCTAATGGCCGGTCCGGTGCCCAACGAGTTTCACCTGCAAATGGCCGATTCGCGGGAGTCCACCTCGATTATCATGCTGCAGCCGTCGCTGAGCATTACGCCGGTCAACCAGCCGCAGCCGCTGCCGTTGCCACCCATGCCGCCGACTGTGGTGCCTTTGATGCCGCTTCTAGGACCGGAATCAATCCACACGCCCATCAAGCGAAGGCGTGGGCGAAGAAGCAAGGCCAATGCACCGACGCCGGCAATGGGCATCGATCCAGCGCTGAATGCCACGAATCCTGCGGCCCAGAAATGCTTCCAGTGCACGCACTGCGAGGCGAGCTTTCCCAATGCCGGCGATCTGTCCAAGCACGTCCGGTCGCACATCACCAACAAGCCGTTCCAGTGCTCCATCTGCCAGAAGACCTTCACGCACATCGGCAGCCTGAACACGCACATCCGCATCCACAGCGGCGAGAAGCCGTACAAGTGCGAGCTGTGCCCCAAGGCCTTCACGCAGTCCAGCAGCCTGATGGTGCACATGCGCTCCCATTCGGTGCGCAAGCCGCATCAGTGCGTGGAGTGCGACAAGGGATTCATCAACTACAGTTCGCTGCTGCTCCACCAGAAGACGCATGCGGCCCCCACGGAGACGTTCACGTGTCCGGAGTGCGAGCGCGAGTTCAAGGCGGAGGCGCTGCTCGACGAGCACATGCGCATGCATACCCAGGAGCTGGTGTATCAGTGCGCCATCTGCCGCGAGGCCTTCCGCGCCAGCTCCGAGCTGGTGCAGCACATGAAGAACCACATGGGCGAGAAGCCCTTCACCTGCTCGATCTGTGATCGCTCCTTCACGCAGTCCGGCAGCCTGAACATTCACATGCGCATCCACACCGGCGAGAAGCCCTTCCAGTGCAAGCTGTGCGACAAGTGCTTCACGCAGGCCTCCAGCCTTAGTGTCCACATGAAGATCCATGCCGGCGAGAAGCCCTATCCCTGTCCGATCTGCGGCAAATCCTACAGCCAGCAGGCGTACTTAAACAAGCACATCCAGGCGCATCAGGCAGCAGCGGCAGTGGCCTCCTCCTCATCCTCCTCCCCGCCGGGATTGCTGATCGCCAAGCAGGAGCCGCATGAAACCTTGGTTTGCATTGTCTGCGGATCGTTGCATGCGGATGCCACGGCTCTGGCCAGTCATGTGACCAGCCAGCATGCTGCGCTCCTGGACACGATGAAGCAGTGCCCGGGAGGGGAAGGTCTCCAGTCGGAGGGCAAGTTCAGCCAGGAGGAACAGCAGGCCTACATGCAGCGGGTTCAAACGGTTCTGCTGCAAATGAATCAGCAGCAGCATCAGCACCAGCAACATCAACATCAACAGCTGCAGCCTGTGATGATCCCTCAGCAACCGCAGTTGCCGTCTATGGATTCCACTGGCGAGGATGAGGAGGAGCCCGAAGACGTAGAGGATCCCGAAGATGAGGAGGAAGAGAACGAGGAGGAAGACGGAAGTCCAGAGGATGAGGCTGAAGCTGAGGTTAAGGCTGAGGAGCAAGATCAAAAGCCTCTCATGAACCTGCGGGATCCCATACTCGGTCCGCAGGAGGAGCCGCTGTTCATGGACTCGGACATGTACTACGAGGATTTTGCCGACATGGACGTGGGCTGCCAGGAGGAGGTGTTCGGCGACTATGTACTCAAGGAGGAGGAGGTCTACACCCAGGAGCTCATCTAGATTTAAGCACAAAGTTTGGCCATGCAAGCATCACACGGGGAAGGACAAAGGTTTCCTCGTTTAACCTTGTCATCTCAGCCTTCCCTTTTAATTTCTCTCTTTTGTTTCCTTAAAAATGTTCCTGTTATGCACAAAATTCCCCAAAAAGGGGAGTCGGGAATGCTCCCAAAAATCTCAACAAGTTTACAATTTTAATTTAATATTAAAGCGCACTTTTTTCATAAGTTATACACACTGTAAAGCAACTCCATAGTGTTGACCTGACATAACAACCTGCGATGAAATAGTTTACAAGCATTAACTAGAAATATTTACACAAACAGTTGACATTTTATATTGCCTAATGTTAAGATTAAGATGAGATTTCCGGAGCATTCCTCCTCGTTCCCCCCTTTTATTCCTAAGAATCCCCGCAAAATTCCACGTTCGATTCTCACATCTCATATTATCTTTTAAAGATATTATATTTTTTGCTAGCATTAAGTCCTTTAGTCTACGTTGCTCATTTTGCATCCCACAAGGGGAACCCCTTAGCCATGTTGCAACTCGCAAGGATCCATCATTTACACAACGCGTAATTTTTTCGAAATTGCCTGAAAAGAGATTACATTAATCGTTATATTTAAAAAAACAAAAGAATCGAGTGTTTTAATTGCTAGAGAATGGGTGCTTTCTAAGGGAGTGTTCCTGGGAGATCATAAGTGAAAGGATTTCCACTTTGAACTTAGGATATTTCAGAGGAACAGAGCATTGACAGAATCACCACATGAATTACCAATGTAAATGAGAATAAGACTTTTCCATAGGTAGAAGTAATCCTACAAATTCCGCATACAAGTTGCATCTTTTTCAGGACTAAAAGTCCCACAGCTGGTAGACCAGTCGCATTTCCAATGCTCTCGGAGATTACTTCCCTTCAGTTAAAGCCTCTTACAGCTTTCCTTAATCTAAAACAATTATTAAATTAAAACATTCTATTGAATTCATTTTTTTTAATCTTTTTCAAGATTTAATTTCGAAACACAAACATTAAATTCTAGTGAATGTACAAGCTGGCGACGTGGCCATCCGAGTGGGTTCATTCAGATCCAGTGAGGGATCCGTTTCCGCCACGCCAAACATTCCCGACAACAGATAACCGCCGGCCATCATGTCATCCGATTCCAGTTTCTCTGGCGGAGCGATCAGGACATCGTCGCCCTGGTAGACATACGGCAGCCGGAGGATCCAGTAGGCGCTCTGCGTGAGGCGGGGTGGCACGATGCTGCCCAGGGTGAAGGTGTACGTGCCCTTGCCCACGCACACCTTGGGATCCACGATGATGTTAACGGGCGCCTTGGGAGTGACCACATGGATGCGCATCAGCTGCGCCAGATAGTTGCTTTGCGAGCGGCAGGGACAGGGATAGTAGAGCGGCATGTTGTTGTGCACCACCTTGCTGCAGGTGTCCCGCTCGATGTCCGCACCACCGCGCAGCACGCGATCCGGGGCGCACATCATGAAGCGATGGCCGCGCGAGCACTCGTACTCCATGCCGACGAAGATCTTGAGGGACAGGCGGTCGCCCTGCTTCTTCCAGCGCTGCTGCTTCTTGCCAGGATGCTGATGGTGATGATGTTGCTGCTGCTGCTGCTGCTTGGGAGCATGGACCAGCCTTAGCTGGACATCCCAGGGCAGAAGGAAGTTGGCGCCGGACAGGAAGCCGCTCTGGAAGTGCTCCTGCAGGCCGGTATTGTGACTGTAAATGGAGCTGGGTCCTACGCAGGCCAGTGACCAGCTGGGAAACAGTGGCAACAGCCCGAAATTACTGACTGTGTGCACCAAGCCCGGCAGATATTCCGTTGTGGACGTGGAGCAGGTATTTGGTGGTGGAGCGGTGGTCTCTTCGCGCACCTCCTTCTTGGCTACGGGCTCCTTGAGCTGGAGCACCAGTTCGTTCTCCGTATCGCCGCTGGAGGTGCCGCTGCTCGTGGACTCCTGCTCCGAGTTGGACAGATCTTCAGAGCTGCCCTGGGACTCGTTCAGCGAGGCTCCAAAGCCGGCAATGGACATGTTTAGATCGGAACCAAAGGTAGGCGAAAGGTTCTGGCCGCAGTCGGAGGCCTGTTTCTCCTCCTCCGGCTTCTCGGAATCCTCCTGACCATCCTCCTCCTCATCATCCTCTGCATCGTCATCTTCCTCTTCATCGTCATCGTCCTGCTGAGCACCACCACCGGCCTTGCCAGTGTGCAGCATGGGAAACGCCGCCTCAAAAGCGGCCGCCCGATAATCGCTTACGGAGGGCTCGAAGATGGGGAACTGGTACTGCTTGACCTTCACGCAGAGATTGCACATCTTGGCTATGTGCTCGTAGTACTCGTAGTTGGCCTGCCGCAGGTTGAAGGGATCCTCCCGCCTTCCCTGGGTGCGGCCGCAGTTGCAGGTGGAGATGTGCACCACGCCGCTTTTGTGCTTGTCGTGCGCCACATCCTTGGGCAGGGTGCAGGGATTGGAGCGCAGGCTGAGCAGCTCGCACTGCTGCCGGCCGTCCTGCCAGTGCTTCTGGCAGACGGCAGCCAACTTGGCCAGAGCGGCCTTAACCGGCGGACCGCGTCCCTCCTCGCCGAAGGCTAAGGTGGCATCTGCCAGGAGTTGCTTGTGCGTGGTGCTGCCGTAGATGCTGGGCGCAGCTTTCTTATAGGCGGCGATGCCCTTCTTGAGGCCCAGCTCGCATAGATGCGCCCAGAATTTCTTTTCGAAGTTCAAACTGTCATCGAAGTTGTGCAGAAAGGTTGTGTAGTCCTCGTTACCAGTCTCATGATTGGTGGGATTCTTGGCATTCTCCACCAGCAGCTGGTACAGCATGGCCATGCATTCGTGCCACTCCTGGGAATTCAGCAGCTGGAAATGTCCCTGCTGCTGCGGCTGGTGCTTGAAGGAGCCCTCGTCAAAGCAGCCCTGCAGGGCATCCTGCACGTGTCGCTGCAGGAAGTGCCACACCGTGTGCTCATTCCTGTACTGCTGCTCCTCCAGGGCCTTCTCATCGATCAGCCGGCCATAGGGCTTGACGAAGCCCTCGAAGGGCGCCAGATCAAGAATCTCCTGATCCTCCTCCTCCTCCTTGGCATCCGGCTTGTACATGGCCGCATTGAGGCACTCGATGGCCTTCAGCAGCTTGTCCCCATGCT
This sequence comes from Drosophila punjabiensis, assembly GCA_008042585.1. Taxonomy (NCBI): domain Eukaryota; kingdom Metazoa; phylum Arthropoda; class Insecta; order Diptera; family Drosophilidae; genus Drosophila; species Drosophila punjabiensis. The sequence continues at coordinate 202,950 of VNJR01010772.1, forward strand.
GCTCCTCGTGGGCATTGAAGAAGACGAACTGCTTGTTGTTGGGCAGCGCCATCAGCGACTTGTGGCTGCTTTTGGTCACGATGTTATGGTGGCGCAGCAGTTCATAGATACAGTCCTCCGTCTGGAACTCGAAGGCGGACACACGCTCACGGTTCGTCGCCTCGTCCTGCGGGTAATTCTCGAACAGGAACAGTATTCTCGGTGTGCACAGACGCGACTTCTCGCCCAGCCTGGCGGCACCAGTGCCCTTCAGCATGTGGGGCAGGAACAGCATGAGATGCTGCTCCCGGGCAAACTTCAGCAGCTGGAACACGGTCACCAGGGTGGGATCAAAGGTCTGGCCGGTTTCCACATAGACCACAATGTGACAGGCGTGCAGGGCCAGCAGCATCATGCGCACGAACTGGCAACGCATCCTCTCGTAGAAGCTGTCAAAGTCAAAGGGGTTCTCGCTATCCTCCATGCTGGCATCCACCATCTTGTCCAGCACAGCCTCGTCGTAGGTCGTCTCGAAGTGGAGCAGCAGGCAGGAGGTGCCAGGCTTGTAGTAGCACTGCACCTGTTCATCCTGCGGCGTGTGCTCTAGAGGAGGCTCCATGCCAAAAGCCTGCATCTTGTTGGCCTGATCGCCTTTCGACCGGCCCACGATGCCGACCACAACCAGCGAGTTCCGCAGCTTATGCAGCTCTTGACTGAAAGAGGGGAAGTTAAAGTATTTAAGTTTTGTCTAATATTGATCCTCATATCGATCTTACGCCACATTTTCGGGTATATCCGGGTAAGTCCAGGAGTAGTAATCCTTCATTTTCGTTTGTTTACGTTTTGAGTCGCCAGGCGTTAGGTCTTTTCTGGCTAAATTGGTCACACTGCATTCGTGTTTTTGTTTTCTCCCGTCAGCTGTTTACGACCATCCCGATCAGCTGATAAAGTGCTGCCAACTTGCTGTCACTTTATTGTTGGATTCAGTTTTGCTTTTAATTATTTGTTTTTAACTCCTGAAAATGTTGCTAACAACGGGAAAGTTGTCCGTACTTCGAGTGGCAAATTTAGCACCGAGGGGTCTACATTACGTGAAAAGAAACCCAGCAATTCAAGCCTTTCACATGACTGCTACAAACAACGTTGCTGCGGCACAAAAAAAACAAATTCCAATTAAAGTCGATACTGTAACTAAATCCAGCCGCTTTTCACCCCAGCAGAGCCTCCGAGACAGGATATCTACAGAGCTCCTGGCACCGCTCTCAACCAGAGCCCTTCATAGCAGTACGACAGCCGAGCAGGTGGTCACCTACGATCCAAAGGTCACTATCGAAAATCATTTTCCAGCCTTCTCCCTTCAACGCCGCAGTTATAGCACAAAACCGAAACCAATACCAACGGCAACATCCTCTACAACGGCTTCGACTGCATCCACAACGGCCACGACTGCATCCACAACGGCTACGGCTACGACTTCAACATCAAAATCATCATCTTCATCTTCATCATCATCGTCAGCCAATGTCCCAACTGGTGACCAATTAAGCAAGAAAGAGCAGCTGAAGCGGGCATTCAAGGACTATGGAGCCACCATAGTAGCCTTCCATGTGGGAATATCCTTGATTTCCCTTGCAGGCTTCTATGCCCTTGTATCGAGCGGCATAAACTTTGTGCCTGTTTTGGAATGGCTTGGAATTGCCTCGTCGGCGATCGCAGAGAAAGTGGCCACGGGAAGCACCTTTGTTGTGGCCTATGCTGTGCACAAGGTATTCGCACCTGTCAGGATAAGCATTACGCTGGGATCCACGCCGTTTATAGTTCGCTATCTGCGATCTAAGGGATTCATGAAGCCAAAAACCCAAGGCAAATAGATGGAATCATTGATGTTATTTGATTTAAAATCGATCTTTTCATATCAATACATAAAAAATTGTCAAATTATACAAATATTTCCTTTGTACTTATGTACTTACAACACAACACAATTTTGTATTTGCTTCAAAAGCCTCCCAAAAATGTGAAGTAAAAAATAAATATTTGAGACTATTCCAATACCCGTAAAATGTAATCAAAAGATATTTTAATAAAACACTCAACGCAAATATGTTGACTAAAGCAACCAAAATTTTTATTATTGTAAACTTTTCATTTGCGATTTATAATTATTTTCCATAAGCTTTTCATTACAGCTTCTCCGCTTTTTAGCGCGTGTGTGCTTTTTCTGTGTGGATTATCCTTTTAAATGAGAGTTATGTGCATGATTAAATATAAATGCTTAATTCGCTTACTTAATTGTTTTATGCGTTCCTTGTTTATGGTTGTAATAATGGAATAATGCGGTGATTAATTGGTTTTTACTAGACATGCAAATAGCATTTGTTTTCTAAGAAGTTTCTAATACTTGCGTAGTTCCGATAGAGAGTTCGGGAAAGTCTACTGGTGAGTGTGCTAAAACGGAATTACATATCTCTCCTCAGATCTGCTGATCTGATCCTCTATTGAGCACATTTAAAATACTTTACGTTTGGGTTTTCGATAGCTAGAAAATGCTTTTAGATACTACTACAAAGAGGTGTAGATTTCGTGGAGTGAAGAAGTTTTGATGCTTTTCCGAGGATATTTACAAATTCTTGTTGGGTTTTTTGAGACTCGATTAATACAATTTTATTTACAACTATTGAAATTGCGATGAGATTTGTTGTGTTTTTAAGCAGCAAAAGAGTTCCCTTCTTTTCCAGCTCTATTAATTTATGATCTCTGATCTCTTTTTTATTTATTGAGTGTGTGTTCTGTGTTTAAAATTCCATTTTTGTCAGGCTTTACTGTATTTTTGTTACTCTTTTTTTCTTTTTCGGTTTGTACTTGCTAACTGCGCATACAAGATCCTTCCTCCTCCACGTTTTTGGCAGTGAACCTGAGCTTTCATCTTTGTCTGGTGATCGCACACATTTTACTTACAAACTTTGTCTCTCTGTTTTCTTTTTTCTTTTGTTTTTAACAATTGCTACATGACATTCTCGGGGTTTAAATAGTTTAGTTTTAAGGTGATTAAATGAAGCACACACAGTTTGCAAAAAACAACCAGAAAGTCACTTCGAGGGAGCACAAATCTCCCCCTTGAAAAAAATGGAGCTAACTACACAGGATTTTGTTGCATTCCATTTTCCATTCAAACGTAGCCATATATCATCGTGTGTGTTTGTGTTTTATTATTATTAAAAGGTATCATCACAAAATTGATGAAGTATATTAATGCTTTCTCGATATTATACCATAAGCTTAGGGCTAACATGTTCAGGGTAGCTTAAATTAGGTTCAACTTCAAATTAGTCGGGCTAACAACTAAAGTCCTTGGAAAAAACTCAACATATAAGTAGGAGGATATAGGTAAAGGTTAAAGACACGCGAACTAAACTCTTTGTGTTCGAAGCTAAACTTAATACTCTAGTTATTATTATGTATATTGTTTATCGGCATATTATATGTAGCTGAATGATCAATGATCTCTTGTATGATGAGGACATTTACAGCGTTTTTGCGCGGTCCAGGAGATCGCTGATGAACTTCGATATGTCCGATTGCGGGCGTTTGCAGACTGACAATAATCTCTGCAGAAATATAATACAATTAATAAAGAGTTTTTATTTATAAAATTAATAATAAACTCACTATAAGATGAGATCTCCTTATGTCATCTGTGTCCATATCCAGTATCTCATCAATGTCCACATCGATGGCCTCGCTCTGTTGTTTTTAATTAAATTAATTAATAATCTCATGATTCAAAAGATAACCCCTTCTACTTACTGGTGGATCGAACAGCTTTTGCAGCTCATCGTAGAGCCACATCTCCACCGCCAGACGCTTGCGGATGAGGCTCATCTGGTGCGATCCATACTTGGCCGTGAGGAACTTCTCCCGTCGCTCCTTGACCTCGGCACCCTTTTCATTGAAGTTGACCCGCAGGTTCGTCCGGTTGGGCGAACGCTCGCAGTCGTTCATCTGTTCCAGGCCGCACTGCATCGTTGATTGAACTTTAATTCGCGCGAGCTTTCCTGCCTTTAATTAATTGGCGTGGCCTGCAATTGAGGAAAAACAGTTGTTGTAATTGAGACACAAGTGAGCTGGATTGGCCACAGTGTTGTGTAATTAAATTAAATTAAATTAAACATTAACCGCATGTTAACTCTCTGGCTACAAAGTCTGAACTTTCCTTTCCCAATGTGCGTCACCCGCACTCATTTCTCCAGCTTCAAGACCCGTTTCTGGGCCCTCGAGGCCTACTCCAATCCCGCATCCGTGACTTACCGGCCCTCCTGTCACAGCTCTGAATCATACATTCCATTATGTGTATATATATACAAGTTAGATGTGTATAGTTTATCTATGTCCAGGAATAACCACGACATGCAAGCCGCACACACCGAACAGGAATAATTGCTCACGTGTCACTCATCCTGGCCCTATCGTTGCCTCTATCTCTACAGCTATATACTATACTATATATATTATATATATATTGTCTGTGTGCGGACATTTGCCGCGTTTAACAGTTAATTAAATTAATGTGTAATGGATGCCAGTCGGATTTCTGATTTCTGACATTTGGCTTTTGGCCCATTTCAGTTGCGGGAAATCAGTTTTGACACACACGGGCGTTGTATGCTGTGACTGTGTACTTTTTGTAATTAGGTAACAAAGGGTATAGTTAAGGTCAATAAAACAGGATAACTTTCTCTGGGTTCTTTGTTTTTTTAGGAATTATTGGGAACCCTTGAAAAATATATATTTTTCAGGAGAAGTAAGAAAACTCTAGGCTTCAGAGGGTATTAAGCTATTTGTTAAGATATTTTGTAGTTAACTATTATTTTTTCATATGATATATTATTTTTCTAACCTCTTTTCATTATTTTTTTTCATAAAAAAGGGTTATCTGAGACCCCTGGAAATATTTTGTGATTTAAAAACTTTTGAACATGCGCCTAAAAGTATGTAATTCTTTTTTCCTTTTGGCTAATAAGAGTGCTCAGAGTTTAAAAAAATAATTTAATCATAAAACAAAGGAAAATGTAATATTTTAGGCTTAAAATATTTGAAGAAAACTAATATTTAAGATTAATAATACAATAAATTCCTCTTTAAGAGACTGACATTTTTCCTGAAATTTATATTTGAAGAAAACTAAATTTTAAGATCATTAATACAATAAATTCCTCTTTGAGAGACTCTGACATTTTCCCTGCAACACTGAACCCCAAATATTGACTCTACATATTATTTATAAACATATTCCAATTCGAGTGACACTTTTTGGCATTTTTTCTCCAACAACAGAAAACAAAGGTTAGCCTAGCCCCCTTCCCCCGTCGAATGTCAATAGCAACAGGGGCCGTGGTGCCAGGCACCAAGAGGAGGAGACCGTTAACACCTGTCCGCCCCACATTGAGTTCCCACTCCCAAACACGACACACACACACAGGCTGTATCCTTGATCCAGTAACACACCGAACCCCGAAATTTGAACCTTGAATTTTCCAATTTTGCCCCGAAAAAAGTTAACAAACTCGATTCACTCTCGTTCTCGGTATGCACTCAAACGAAATTGAATTGCAAATACCTGCGGCACTCGTCGACTATTGAAATAGTTTTCGTTATATATTGTTTTTTTTTGGCTTGTGAGTTTTCCTGCTAGTTTTTTTGTGAGTTTTTTTCGAAATCTTGCAGGCCATGTGGCAAGCGGCAAGCAACAACTGCAACCACAGCACTCAACACTCTCAGCGGAGAGTTTTCCGCATTCGCGGCTAAAAATACAACAAAAACAATGGTTATAATAATTTTCACACAACAACTGAATTTTCTAGCCCGTGCGAAATCTGATACCAGAGATTTACTCAAGAGCCATAAGCAATTATGAAACCGGCGTTTAACTTGTCACTTGCATGTCGGCCCCGAAGAACTGGAGGAGCCCCGAGAGATTTGTAATATGAGCGGAGGAGCGAGCCGGAGGTCTGGTCTGGTCTGGGGTTCTATTTCCAAAGCAGAAGTCTGCTCTTTTTTTCCGAGGGCTTTGGCCCGGAAATTACCCTAAACGAAGTTAATTGTGTGGATCCGTTTGGCCTACTACTAACCATTCAACTGGCTACTGGCTGCGGGGGACAGCACTCCTCTACGGGCATGGTGATGGCTCTGAGACATGAGATACCATTTATGGAGACCAAAGATGCCGGGGGAAAAGCATTTGAAGTGGAGAGGTTGAGATTGTTTAGACGGGAGTCCCATTAATATAAATGATCTGACAAAATGTACTTAAAACTCTGTAAATTATAACTTTTATTGGATTCATTTATTGGGACTTATAAATATTTTGTTAAGTTATATAAGAACTGTTTTATAGATATTAAAAGTTTGCCTTTAAACCCTTATATTTCCTTAAAATAATTAAAAATCTAAACTCTTTGTCATATTCAAAGTACTCCCTAAGTTAGGGCAACATCAGCGTTATACAAAAATTTCCCCACGTTTGTTTATGAAATTGTTTTCCTTAGAGCCAACGGTAATTGTGGGATCTAATGAATTATGTTGCCGCAACAAGAAAGTTATCTAAGGAATTTCCACACAGATTTTCCCAAACAACAAGAGAGTAAGAAAAAATAACAAGAAAACAAGAAAAACGAGAGCAAAATCTATTTGACCGTAGATGGCAGGGAGAGGGTGGCAAATTATATGCCTTGCCACATCTAACGTTGAAATTTTGCATAAATATCATGTTGAAATGCCTACGGCAATGCGGCAACAACATGCAACATGTTGCATGTGCAACGTCCAAAGGTAACTGCGAATAAGCCTGAGTGCCCCTTATTCAGCCTACGCCCCATACGAGCCAGAGGGCAGCGTTGCAGAACACCTTCCGGTTTCAAGGCAGAATATAGTAGTTCCCATTGCACAGAAAAATATGGATAATTATAGATTAGTTTCTTTTACTGATTAATTCTGTTTTTGAAATTAAAAAAAATTAAGCCTTACTTTTAGTACCATTTCTTACACTTTTCAACTTATTTAAAACTATTTTTCTCCGTGTTCCTAAAGTCCCATAGAAATTACCAACAATTTGGCTTAACTCTCCTTCACCTTTGGGTTTTGTGAAAGGAAATTAGTGCGACATGTGGTCAGAGGGAACAACCATTAGAGACGGATACGGATTGGTCTGCATGCAATTGCAATTTTCGGAATAGTTTCATGCATTTCAAATGGAACCAATGCCAATGGACAAAGGAGGCTCTCATCAATTTATAGCCCCAGTTCGAATTAAAAATGTAAATTGACATTTCCCCTTCTGCAACTGCAACTGCACTCGCACCTGGACATATCTCTTCTACTGCCGAGAATCAAATGTCAACCGTAAATATTTCAGTGAGGACATGGAATGGAAACTCTGCTCGGATATCACCCTTCTCCTTCTCCAGAGTTCAAATTGATTCATTGAACTCAATTTGGGGGCCGACAAATCATTTATCCATTAGATGCGGCTAATCAGATTCTGTTGTGTTACAAAAAATTCAATTAATAAACGTAAATTTGATGAGCCATAAAAAAAGAAATCAATTCGGAGGCACTGAGAACGAGAGCAGGCTGAAAACAAAGGCCTAATTTGCTTCACCTTCGCTCAGCTCAGCCAAAGCCAAAAACAAATTGATTTTTAAAGACTCTCATGATGCCTCGTGGTACATTTATGGATAAATGCAAATCGAATGTGTCGCAATTGCCGCAGATTGGGGCTCTCCAAAATGGAGAATATTTATCGTTTTTGGACTGACGCCAAATGCTGAGTGCCGAGTGCGGAAAGTTCATGTTAATTTTCAAGGTAATTATAGCTTAATTATACATTTTATGTTGTGCTGCCAATCGCTATATATGGCCATTGCTATAAAACACTTTGTCAAGCACTTAAAACTTATTTGAAAAATTAAAAAAGCCTTTTGAACGATTGCCAAAGAGATGAGAAATGTTTTGGCAAAACCCTTGAAATAATCTTGCCTCGTAATTCTCCCATTTTTATGACAAATATATGTATTTATTGAGAGATTCTTAAACTGGGCTAATGTCGATTTCGATTTCTATTTATATCTCTTTTTTTGGTCACTAAAAATCTCCCAATTTACATTCAGGAGAGAAAGATCAAGTCCGAAACCGAAAAATCAAGTTCATTGGGGTCTAAGCATGGCATTAACCCATATTGGAAGAAAGGTGGGTTTAGCTTTTGAACATTTCTGAAAAGTCTTCCATTCAAGCCGAAAATTTTCCCAAGCTTAGAGGGAAAAAGTGAAATGTGACGCTTTTATGCTAAAAAGCCTACAAAATAAGGCTTTGTTTATGCAAATGCTTTATGATTCGCGGGCCGTGAAATCCCCCCGAAAAAAAACAGAGTCGAAAAACAGAATTGGAAACTTTTTGGGGAACGAGAAACCAATCGAAACCAGTTTTGAGAAAGAAACTTAGGCTCAAAATTTCATTGATATATGTAAGAGGTCGAGATCGGAGCTGCTCTCGGTATCAGCTTTGCCCCTATCAATTTACGTTGTAAGTATATTAAATATATTGTTTATTAATCACGTTATTCAACCCTGCTGGGCTTATCAGCCAGACAAAAACATCGAGGGCTTGGGTCTACAATAAATTATTATTTGAATTGCTGCCTCATTTAAATAAGCCGCCGAACCATTACATAAGCCAGCTGTCCATGAATCATGCACTTGAAAATCATATAACTAATATATATTTTAGGCAGAATCATGCACTTGAAATATATAATTAATACAAATTTAAGAGATAACTTAGCACCTAGTCTTTTGCTTTGATTGATTGACGGGGATGGATGAGGTCCCAGCCCCCTTTTAGACACGCATCGGACATTGATCGCTCGTTAATGCGTCAAGAATTTATATTGTTAGGCAAATTTCTAAAAATTAGGCAGCTGAAAACCTCTAAACAATCTAGAAAATTACCTGAATGGTGAATAAATCAAAAGCAGGTAGAAGAATTCACAGAAAGAACTTAGAAGCAAGCCACAGCTGGCTTTGATTATTAAAATAAATCGGTTAATTAAGGCTAACAATTGTGCTGCAGCCATAATAAAAATATTTGCAGCTATAAATTTGCCAAAAACATAAACCAAAACTGACAAAAATCTGTTGAGACATTAATTGAATTTGCTCAACACATACAGTTCTGCGTAATTCAGTCTGGAAAACCAATGAATACAATGCTTGACTAGCAGTTCAATTGGAAAGAAAAATGAAAAAAAAATTGTTCAACAATTTTCAGAGTTAAATTAAAAGCAGATACACAGATAGAAATACAGATACACGGTTACAGATACAGATACAAAATACCGAAACAGAAGTTGTTGACGCGTAAAAAAAGTGCTGGCCAAGTTGGAGGGCACACACTCTCGGGTTCCCGGATTGAGCAATCTGAGTGACTCACAAGGGGAGAGGTACAACTTTTTCTGGCTTGTAATATTCAAAAGTTAATTTGGCTTATTGTTTATTCATTTTGGTCAGCCCCCTTTTCAGGTTATTTTTTTCTTCGCTCTTTTTGCCAAATAAAAAAGGGAACAAAAAAAAAATGACCAAATAAATTGTTATGAGGGGCTACCTTATGGATAAATAATTACAAGTGAAAACATCTACGTTATTCACGAGTGTAGTTTTGCCCATTAGGCAGGCCTCCACATAGAGGTCGTTGACCTTTAAGGAGGGCAACTTGGAGCCTCATCTCATATTCTCTGGTCAGTTGCCAAAACGGAATTGTCATGGAAAAATGATACACAGCATTTATTTTAGACGAAGCAAAAAGTTTTCCAGCATAAATTACCATTACCTTTGGCAAATGTTTGCGCAAAGTATATATATTTTTGCTATATTCCAAGTCCTCGGGTAAAGTCAGTTGGCGGTCTACTTGACATGGTTTCCGAGGCGGAAAAAATCAAATAAAAATACAATGGCCTAAACTGTTATTTGCTGGCTAATATATTGTTTACGCAATGTTTTTCTCGTTCTTGGCCGACAGAGAGAGATTGCGTCACGGCGACTCTGAGAAAAGTCTTCGGTTCGAGAGGTGAGAAATCTCGGTGAATGATAGTCGCAAGTGCTATTTATAAATAGATGCCATTTCTCAGTCAGTCCAAGGCAGATTGACCGACATTTTGCTGAGCAAAAATATGTATATTGTGGAAATATATCCAAGATCTATATAAGAGACAAATGACAAATAGCTTGTTCTAAAGCTTATAGCTTTTTAGGAGCTATTAAAACATTATTATTAATAGAAGACGAGTCATTTTTATGACAGCAGATAAGAAAACTCATATTTATGGATTAGTTTGGTTTTGGGAAAATTAAATAAAATGCAGTAAATAGTTTTTCATCTTGCCGTATAATAAATCATAGAAAAATATGCAGCAGATAAAAACAAGTAAAGAAAATATTTAATTATTTATGAACGGGGTTCCCGTTAAATATTAACAAAATCCCCTTTATTTATTCCAAATGAATAAGAGAAAAAATATATAATAATAAACCAGAACAGCAGACAAATGTTTATTATTTATAGACTTTTCTTAAACATTAAATATTTGCAGAGAATTTATAAACACTGTAAATGTTTCTCCAGAATTTACTAAGCTAACTGCACAAACATTAAACTAAAACAAAGAGAATATGTAAAAGGTTATAAATAATTTCCTGGTATTGCTAAAAACAAAAACCTCAAAACCCCCACATCCGCTTAATGTACAAAAAGTTTCGAGAAAATTCAGGGAAAACCCAATCGCTTATCTGTTTGCTCCCCGCTAACAGGCATTTGTGCCTGTGTATCTTTCGATTTCCTGTTGATGTTAGATGGTAAATCACCCGAATGTTTACCCCATAGATGTGGCTTCAAAGGGCCTGGAACCGAGAGAGAGAGACTGGTTTTCAATATCATAATGCCCCTCCTCGGGAGGGAGCTCCTCCAGTTGGCTGTTATCAGGAGCTACCGAACTCCCAGACAACGCAGAAATCGATAATGTAAGCACACCGCTCGCATTTCAAAGTCACAAAGGCCAAGGGAGATGTGCCGGCTGATGGGTGTGCGGTATGTGTGTGTGGTGTGTAGTGTGTGGTGTGGAGGAGGTGTATGGGGGCAGTGCACTGAAAGCAGAGCCAAAAGAGCAATCAACAAATATGTGTACTTGCATATTTACATCTGACTGCGTGTCAATACGAAAAAAATGTCTATAAATAACAAAGGCAAATAAGTGATAAATCGAGCAATAGAAAGCGGGTGCAAGGCGGAAAGGGGAGGAGGTTGGAAATCATGAGAATCACACGACTAATGTACATATGTACATCACATATTTATTTATGATTGCCAGGGCGTTGTACATAGAACGGTAATGTTAATGGAAGCAAGTTCTCGGGCAGTGCCAAAGTCATAAAATCATCGGGCACACAAAACTCTATATTGCTCTAGGGGGGCTGCACTGGAAGAAAAAGCTGCTACGAGGAATATTTTTATTAAATTTCTAACAAAAATATTATTAGTTCATTTACAGATTTTTTTGGCCTTTTACAGAAGTTATTATTTTAGAAATCAAAGAAGAAAGTTGAATATGTTTTCTACCAGTTAGATTTTCCAAGTTAAAATTTCGGAAGTAAAAAATATGTTTCATTTTTAATTTAGGACTTTCCTAGAGCTTTTTTTTGTTAAGTTATATTTTGAATTTTCACAGCTTCAATTATCTTTTTTTTTATTTTTTTCCAGGGAAAACTAGTGCGTTTTTCTGGGCAACTAGCACACACTATCGCCGAGATCCATAAAAGATGCAACGAACTGCGAACATTGGCACAATGGACGCCCTCTATCAATACACACACACCACACACATACAACACACACACACTCAGTGTGTGTTTCTATATATTATTGTGTTTACAAGTGCAGTTTTATAGCTGCAATCACATTACACATACGCCACGTCGGCCCTGTCCATTGCCAGCTGTCGGCGGCAGTGGGTTAGAGTTCAATGAATCCATGATTTTACTGTATATCTCCACAATCTTTGTTTAGTATATATTTATGTTCTAAAAGAGTGATAGAACTGGAGTCTGGCTTTAACTTTAAATTTATGCTGAAATAAATAAAAGCAAGCCGAAGTCTATCTGTGGCTTGCATTATTTATGTATTTATTTGCTCATTAATTAGTGTTTCATGTTTGCTCGCCTCAGAACAATAATTTCTAATTAAAACCACAATCAATATAAGCGTGAATTAAGCGTTTTTGATAATATATTTCCGCTTTGAGTTGTCACTTAAAATGGCTTTTTAAATCACTGGCAGTTTTCCCATTCAAAGTCACACAATCATTTATCATTATTTGTATGAATTAGCCATAAATCATTTAAATTGTTCGAAATGCAGTTCATTCAATTGAACACTCCCAGTGTGTGTGTCTATCGGTGATATATCTTTCTATCTTTCTTGCTTTATTTTCGCCTTTGGCTGCCGTTACTTTTTAATTTTTGAACGAGCTTTTAAATACATTTCCGTTGCGAGATATAATTCGGTGTATCTGCAGATAACATTTATGCCAAACACGTAGAGACAAAAGAGAGAGACGAACCCAAAGAATACAACGTAAAATTGCTTATTAATCTTTTTGACGAAATCAACAGAACAGAGTGACATTTGAGAAGTTACGTTTCAATTTTTCCACCGAATTCGTTTACGCCACAACATAAGATACAGAGATACATGAGATACAGCGATACATAGATAGGTTGTTTGTTATTCTTTTTGGGGTTATTTTTAGCCGGACCACAGGATGTTTGCAAATGTTCAGTTTCGGTTTTAATTTATGGCCATTTGGCATTAAAACACACAGCATTTGCTTGGGTTCAAGTTCGTCCGGTGATGGAAGATGAAAGAAACTCTTGTGGCGACCTTCGCCGGCAAGAAGACAAAGCGCTGCTAATCCCCCATCTGAGCCAGCTGAGAGCTCAGTCGGTAAAGTGAGTAAATAAGCAGGCAGGCACAACAAGTACAACAAGTATCTCGAAAATTGATTTTCTGCAGGAGAATGTCTCGAGTCATGGCTAAACAATGGAACTAAAGACTCAACGACCCGGCCGATTCGTGCGTAATTAGTCAAAGATACATTTGCCTATCGGTATCGCTAACTGTATCTGTATCTGTATCTCAGCCATTGCACCCTGTATCTGTATCGATTGAGGAAAGGCGAGAAAAAAGCAAAATATGTAAACATGTCAGAACGTCGTCGTGTGTCCAATACTCAATGTATCTTGTATCTGTATCTCGTGGCGTGTTGTTTGTTTTTTGCTGGCTCGGCACAGTGATTAGACACAGGCGGCCGCAGAAATGTTATGACTGCGAATAAAACCAGGTTACAAAACGCAGCAGACACAACATAAAGGAAATTGCGAGTCCGACACACATCGAATGCTGCTGCCGCTGCTGCTGCTCTTGGTTTTTATGCTGCGAAAATGCGGGTTTAACTCGTATATATAATGTATCCGCAGACACCAGCAAGACGCGCTGCAATAGCATCCCATAATAAAAGCGCTGTGGGCTGTGCTGCGACGTCTGCGATTGATAAAAAGTCAATTAAACTGAATTACATTCGCGCACACTCAAAGAAAGTTTTGTCTGTTATGGCAACAAAGGATAAGGATTTTTATTCAGCAAAGAGTTTGGAAAGTACTTTGAGGAGACATCTTGAAAGAACCAAATTTTAAGATAGTTACGAAGTAAAAATTAAATAATAAGAGAACCTGTTCTATTGGGTTTACTTTAGACTAAGGTTTTACCTTGAAACCTATTTAAAAATATCTTCAAATGCAATTAGAAGGCTTTTAAATTATTGTTGATTCCTATTAGAAGTTGTTAAAGGAATTAAAGCCTCTTTTGTAAACCTCACAAATTGAACTAAAATTTTTCCATTTTTAAGAATTTTATCTAAAAGGTAATCCAAATATTATGTTACTTTATTTCAAGCTCACATCTAAAGTGTTTATCACCTTGAAATGTAAATAACTTTGCCTAAATATTGACTCCTCTTATATTACTTGCCACCAAATTGACACAATTTCCTGGCTTTTTCCCTGTGTAACTAGCTCTTGTTAATGCTAATGTTTGCCAACTAATTTGGACGCTCAGACTGGCTCACTGGCTCACTGGCTCTCTGGCTGACAGACAACTTCTGTGTTTGATTTGCTGGCTAGCACGAGATCTCCTCCGTCTGGACGAATGCTAATCGCAATTCAAGCGCGTCTCGCTGGCTGTGTTCTAACCCAAAAGCCACCCCCTGCCACCACCCACCCTCCCACTTCCATATCCACTCCACTTCGAGCATTTCCCTTCCCCTCCTCCTGGCCAGTGGAAGCGTGAAGCGCAGTTGCGTTTTCGTTACGTTCCGCTGGATGCGTGGCAAGTAGCGCTGAGGCAGCGACCACCCTTCGCTGCCAATAAAAGAGCTTCATATATACTTATATGAAGTTGTAAAATAGGCGAAATACTCGCACAGATAAAAATAAAAACGCAAACGAGGCAGCAGCAGCAACCACTGCATAAAATTCCACAGCTCGACACGCACACCCAGAGCCGCCGCCCGTTGCTGCTGCAGGTTTTCAGCTTCTGCTTCTGTGCCGCAATGTCTGCGGCTGGAAGTGGTAATCGGAATGGGAATGGCTATATGGGATGGTGGCAGGAGCAGGACGGACAGGCTCTAGTAACGAAACTGGCACTGGGACTGGGACTGGACAGGTGGCTGCCACGGGCACGCTCCTCCTGGAGGCTTGACCAGCTGAAGCCAATCGACCCGATCGACGGGTATGTGAGCACTGAGAGAATAAGTGGAAAAAGCTGCCTGATATAACTTAAAATTAAAAAAAAGTTGAGGCTAGAAATAGAATATGTCTTAGAATTGGATCTCTTTTTCAGTTAAAATAACTTTAGATCACATTTTCCCACTAACCTTGGTAATATATCCAACTTAATTAAATTTATACAACTTTTTATATAATCAGTTGTCTCAAATTTTATATTTTTCTTCCAATTTCAATCTCAGTGCAACTGCACAAAAAAAGCAAAGACCAAAACTATTTTCCGGTTCTCTCTACCAATGAAAGTTCTGTCTGGAAAACAGCATTTTCTTGTATATTCCTTTTAACAAATATCCAATTTAATTTAAAAAAATGACAGAACATTAATTGAAAACTGATAAAATAAATAGTGAACTGGATTAAGTAGATTCTCTAGTTAATTTCTGCAATTAATTTGCAGCAAAAAATGCCTTCGAAGTGATGGTTCATTGATAAAAATGCAACGTCAGGTGATTTTTACAGCTCCTAGTAAAAGTCAATGTTTGAAATTCGATAAGAAGTTATTAATGATTGTCCAAGTATATAGTTTATAGTTTTTTTCGACTGACTCATTCTACTTGAAAATGAAAAAAATATGAATGGGTTTTTTTTTTATTGCTTATTAAAAATAATAAGCAATGACTTGAATAAGTCACTGAGTTTTAGTTAGAAAAATCTCTCTAAATTACAGAGAAATATTTAAGAATATATGAAAGAATGTTTCTAAACCTTTATTATTTTGACATATTTTTTCAACACAAAAATTTACTTTCTCAAAATAATTTTCTATTAAATATTTCAGTTATATGATATTTAAAGTCATTAAGTTCTTATTCACTGAAACTTTTAACAAAAAATAATTCAACTTATTTTCCTGGAAAATAATCAAACTAAAAGCTTTTCCCAAATATCTTTACTATTTGGCATTTGAATTATCTTTCTTAATTTCTTAATATTAAAACAACATTTACTTTTGGCAGATTTCCAGCGACGAACTCGACTTTTTTTTAGCGGTTTGTATTTGGCTTAATTGCTCTGTTCCTAGTTCTCGACTGCAAAAATTTCACTTGGCGAGATTTCTTAAATTATATTTCTTATTTTGAGGTGGCTGGTGCCGCTTTAGGATTTTCCACTTTTCCGCTGCTGCTGCTGCTGCTGCTGCTGCTGCTGCGACTTTCTGCTCAATGAGATTTTCATTTGCACGAGAGCACAATGAGGGCGAAAAACACTCACACACACGCGACAATGGCGGCGACGACGCTCGAGCGGTTTGTTTAACTGTTTGTTTATCAGGCAGCGGCCGAAACGATTCGCCGGAGTTAGGGGCCAAGAAATATCTTCTAACTGAGCTGAACTGGAGAAAGCACCCGCAGCCGGTGAGCACCAAAGTAAGACTGAATCCGCAGACGGAAAAGTATCTGCCGGATACACACAACGCCGGCTCGAGCTTAACAGAGCGCGCGCTCTGTTCTCTCTGTTCCCTCGCTCTGAGAGCTTCGGCTGACTTCGGCTCTTGCCTCGGCAGTGTTACAGAGCGGATGAGTTATTTTTTAGTAGAGAACAGCACCGCGGATGCTACGCTTCGCTACGGTTTTTCTGTGCCCGCTGATTTGTGGAGAACTGGGATGCGATTAATGATCAGCCGCAGCAGCAGCTGACCAGGCCAATATGTCGAGCTTCGGTGATTCCAGTTACCTACCTGTGCTACCTGTGCGCACCTTCACTTTGGATTTCCTACATATATTCCTCATCGCCAGATAGGCCCAAGCTGCGATCTGTAAATTTATTGACTTGCCATTCGGCTTTGACCGTCGTAAACTTCTATTTATAGTGCCCAAGCTACCTTCTTTCAGATCCGTATCGATCCTAGCTGCCAGCTCGTGGAGTCACGCCTCAATCAAAATTTGTTTCAGGGTTTAATTTCTACATTTAATTAAATTATCAAAGCTATAGAAAAAGAGCTTGTGATCGAAAAGATATCAAGGGGAGTTGAAAATAACATAAAAATATATTTAAATATAGGAAGAATAGGAAAACTAAAGAAATTGGCTTTCTGCTTGTCTTTTAAAGTCAAAAAACCAATTTAATAAATATTTTCTCTAGAATGAAAAACATATTTGGAGGGAGTTTTCCAGGGTTTAAAAATAAAATAAAAACCATAGCTTAGACACAAAAACCATTTCAATTTTTTGTAAAGCATCTATAACATGTTTTATGAGTTAAATTTCAAGCAAAAACTGTAAATTATAAAATTTTTTCCTCACAAATTAAACCCCTGAACGCATTGCCCAAGAAGTAGGCTATGTTTTTTTGTAAACCTTTGACTGGTTATTACATTGCACTGCCTATTTTTAGATTTTTATTATTAATTATTAAATTTTTTAGAAAAATAACCTTTCTAATTGAGATAAATATGTGTAGCAGAGTGTTCACTGTACACCGGCGGCGACAAATGTCACGCTTTTGAGCATTGACAGCCGCTGCTGAGCTTAGAATGCGCCGCCGCACAGTAGCGCCTTTTCTCATTTTACGTTGCAAAAATCATAGCTTTCGAACCAAATAAGATATTCAAATAATTTAAACGGCAACTGGCAGGTAATTGTTGTAAAATTTACATATGTATTGGACAATGTGCCACGCCCACCCATTCGCCTTTTTATAGGGTATCAAAGTGGAAAAATAGAAACGTAAAATTGTTTTATTGTAGATTCTTAATCCTTGGGAAATTCTCTGTCGATTAAGTATGGATTTGTTTTTGCGACATCAACTTGTTTGATTTTTGTAACGGCTTTTGTTCTAGAGGCGCTACTGTGCGCCGACTGCAACGGACAGCGATAGAGAGAGAGGCAGAGAGAGAGAGCTGAAGAAAGCAGCAGCGGCAGCCAATTATGCGCGGACTTAACAAAATGTGACAGACGTCACTCGAGCGGCCAAGAAGCGAGCACAAAGCATTTAAGAAAATCAATAAATAAATATTTGAGGAGCGGATGTTAAGCCTGATGTCTCAAGTCTTAATTGGAACAACTTTTTGACAACGAAAGGCAATAAGATATTTATGTCCCT
Organism: Drosophila punjabiensis; assembly: GCA_008042585.1. Classification (NCBI taxonomy): domain Eukaryota; kingdom Metazoa; phylum Arthropoda; class Insecta; order Diptera; family Drosophilidae; genus Drosophila; species Drosophila punjabiensis. The sequence continues at coordinate 220,910 of VNJR01010772.1, forward strand.
GGTGGTTGGACTTTCTCGGCTCCTTCTCAGCTCCTCTCTGTTCCTTATTTTAAATATTTAAGTTAACTGCCGTAGGAGTTGCATAAGAAGCAACACGAGCCAACGCTGCGTATGCTTAATTTCGGTAGTCCTTAAATATTCAATTGGACCAGGGAGAAGGACTCCACCTTTGACCCTCTGCAGGGGCGGGCTTTGTTTCTGGCCAAATCGTTGAACTCAAAGTTCAAGAGTTCATCTCGTGGCAGCATCTGCCTCTTGCCTTCTTAGCCATGTTTATGGCCCCTTGTTGCGCATTTATTGTGCGGTTAAGCCAGTCTTCGCCCGTCCAGAACAAAAATAACAAAAATTGGCACTCGAGGGTTCCTTGACGTGTCTCTTCGGGATGAGAGATTCGCCTTTATGCTCTCCATTAATTCCATTCGGCCACCCTGCCCGGCGGGCTGTCTATCCCCCTGTCTTCGCACAAAAGCGAAAATTGGTTTAATAGTCGCGTCGTCTGAGCATTTGAAAGTATTTTTCTTTATTTTTCTTACTTTTCTTTATTTTCTTGATTTTTTTTTTAGCATATAATTAATGATTAGTTGGGTCAGTTCATCAAGTCTGCGGCGTTTTCAGGGGCTTGGCTTTACGCATCATTATTTTCCCCGTTCATTACCGCTTTTATGTTTGTGGAAAGATCGTTAAAGAAGTGTGAGAGAAGTGTGTTTAGAGCTTAATGACTCAAAACTTATATAGCAAAAATACCTTTTATTTTTAGGGCTATAAATAGAAATTTTAATCAAGTAGTTTTATATCTTTCATTTACTTGCCTAGTTTCCATTACATGTAAACATGTTTTTATATCTTTTTGTACATTTTTGTTTCTATTATTAAAGGTGATTTCATTTTCTCAAGAAGTCTATTCTTTTATTTTTTATTTCTTTGGCCAACAAGCCCCTCAACATTTTCGTTTTTCTTTCACACATTTCGCTGTTATGTGGAACGGTTAATCCAAGGTCTTTTTTTTTAAAGCTCTATTATGTAAACGAGCCAAGCAAGCATTTTATTTTTCTTTTATTTAATGTCACAAGCTCAATAAAATTATCTATGGCTGCTTTAATTAAAGTTACTTTGGCCCAGCCAAGTCCTAAGCCATATTTATGATGAGCTAAAAAAGCAGTGGCTTAGATTTTCAGGGTTTCAAAGGGGGGTTTTACTATAAAAAAATACATTCATTTGAGTGTAAATATATATATTTATATAGAGGTATTTAAAACCCCCTTAGTCCCGCCCTTGGCTCCACCACAGCTCGTATATCTTGCCAGCCAAGTTTGCTGTTCTGCTTTGGTAGGAACTACTTGGCTAAGAGATTCATTCACTCATTCATTCATTCCAAACGCTGCTTGTTCTGCTTTTGTGAGCAGGAATTTAAACACAAAATTAAGCTGGGAAAAAGTAACAATTTTTCTAGAGAAAAAAGAATCTAAAACACGTTTTATCACCTGCCAAGGCCGTACAAAAATTCAAGCCAGACGAACTCCAGGTCGCAGCACCTGGCCAAAGCCCGCCACCTGGCAACTGATGAAGACCGCGTCTTGTGCGCCCTGTCAGTCATTCCCCCCTGGAAAAGCTAGCCCCAATTACACAGAAAAATAAATATATTTTATTTAGATATAATTCATCTCTCTGCTCTTTTTTAAAATTTTAAAAATATTTTTGATATTTTTAAAGCAAACAAAGATGTTTTATAAGATCCTTCTTACTTTAAATTAATTATCCTTTCTTCACTTGTCGTTTAATCCAAATTTTTGTCTGTCTATTCATCTCAACGCGGTCTCCCTTCTTTGTGGTTCGTCTGGCGAAATTTCCATTTCGTTAAATGCAAAGAATTTACGAGCTTTCTGGCTGCACGTGCACCACATGTCCTTTCCGTCCGAAATGCTTTACGAGTCTTTGCCGTCGTCCTTTTGCCGGCGGGTGCCTCATGGCTTGGGTGAATTTTCTAAATTTTTCTTTCTGTCCCCGACTTGAATGTTATCGAACTTTGGCGTCTCGACGTCTGTGACAGAAGCGAATAAGTTTTTTGGATAAAGCAAATTAATTTTAAGCAGTCCCCGAGGACTCTGGCCGAAATAACGAAACAGAAATATACAAATCCAAGAAATATATACACAACTACAGCTAGTGCTGAAGCTAGTGCATTTGTGTCAATAACCCTTATTAGGGGAAAAGCACAATACTCCCACAAGTCATGCAAGCTCATGCAATTTTCTCGGAAAATTGTCGACAACGACATTCTGTAAATTCCTTTTAGCAGACACAAGTTTTTCCTCGAAAGAAACTAAAGTTCCATCGATAATTGCTTAAAAAGTGTTGCAATTAGAGGGAGAAAGACTCATACTTCTAATGGTTCTTGTTGTGATGCTAAAAATAAATGCAAATCACCTTTTAGTTGGATGTTATCACCAGGGAAAAAACATCCAACCAAAACCCATTCTGTCCCACATGCCACGCCCTCGGCTCCACCAGGAGCCCCTTTGTCCTTCATTAAAAGCATTAACATTGCCAGTGGGGGAGAAAAAAATAGCAAAAAGTGAACTAAAGATGCAATTTAAACGATGCTGTTGGGATGCCCACTTAGTTTGAGGCACTGCAAGGAGTTGTTAGAGTAGTTAGAGATTAGGTATTTTAGATCGTTTTATTATAAATTATTGTATTAAAAATGTAGTGTTAAACTAATAGTGGAATTTGTAAGTTTTTTATAAAAATATAAACCTACTTAATGTTTTCTTTGGTTTGGTTTTGAAACCAAACATTTCAGTTAAAGCTAGAGGTAGGAAAACATCGATGCATTAAGACCAACGTTTCTCCATTTCGCTGCTAAAAGTTCTTAATTTTTTGGTGCTTATGACATATTAATAAATGTAATATGTACAATTATGATTATGAATTTACACAGTCAATACACCCGAAATATAATTAGTATTAAGAATTACAGGCCACTAAAGAGTCGACTACATCTACACCTAGAAGCATGCACTACACCCACATCCTCATGTCCTTCATGGGCGTGTGCTTTTGCGGGGATGCCTGTGGGAGGTGTGTGTGTTCTATTCTCCGGCACACGCTGCCCACTTGACTGGCTTGGGTGACGTGACTCCCTGAAATATGCAATGGTTTTTTGTTATGTTGCTACCAGACTTTCGCATTTCGCCCACTTTACGGCTCCGAATGGCATTTTCCCAACCCTTTCTTGGCCTGAAGGGGTTGCACATTCGCCGCTTTTGTTTGGACTTTTGTGCAGCGCCGTCGCTTGGGTGTTTTAATGGGTAGCTTCAGCCGGGGTGCAGCGGGGTGCATCTGTGCGGGTGCTTAGCGCTTTATTTTCATTAACATTCGCAAGTTGCCTCTTCGGATTGCTTTAATTTTCAGGGGCGACAAAGGAGAAGCGGCGCATGCGTTGACGCAGCTGAGTCCCTGCAATTAGCAGGTTGGAATTTCCTAGGTGTAATGATAGGTTTTGGCAGAGAGTCGAGCATGACAATGATATGGTATTGTACAATGTACATGTATATAAATGACACTTTCTTTATGGTGTACAGTTCCGAAAAAAGGATAAAAAGGTATGCTAAAGCGAATTCAATTCGATTAAGCATCATAGGAAAAGGGAAAACTCCCCTATGTACCTCTTAGTTCTTTCATCTCCTTCTCCAACCGCTATTAAATTATTAAAGCCACTGTCGACACAAAGAACAAAAAAAAAGGTAAAAGCTTTTTATCGATTTTCATTGGAATACAGAGAAAAAATATACGGGTTTAAAAAACCTAAAAATGTGTTTTTAATGGAAAATGTTCTTTAGTTTTAAAAAGTACCTTGTAAAAAAGGTTGTAAGGTTTTTCTATTATGCTAAAAATTTGAAAAATAGACTAATGAAATACAAAAATAAAGGAATTTAATAACGATAAGCCGAAGTTTCGATGCCTTTGCAGTTGAAATCTATCATAACTAAGACAAAAATGCATTTATTTAAGTTCGGAAAACTTTTCTGAGCTAATTTTTATAAGGTTACCAAATCTGCAAAAAAGTTTTAAAATTTAAAATATTAAAATTTGTTTTTATCATTTTTGACAATTTTAACAATTTTAACCCCTTATAAAATTTTGCAAAATTTTTAAAAATTGTTTTTCTATCGAACATGGCTAGATTGACTAGGCTGTTGATGCTGATCAAGAATAATTATGATGTATAGGGTCAAAAATGACTCCTTTACTGTATTGCAAGGTGTAATAATAAAAATAAATAATTTTCCCACCCCAATTTTATCTCTGTGTACCCCATGTTTGCGGTTTTCCAAATGCAAACCCTATTAAAAGAGACCCCAGTGAAGGAGCCGGGTCGACATCCTCGGCTGTTATTGTTGTTCCAAATTGACAATATATAGAAACATCACAAGGTCTGCAAGGTTGGGGTTGAAAGCGGCAACATATGGTGGCTTCCACGAGAGAGAGAGCGTAGAGCTTTCACGTTCCAGCGGAAAACATATGGGAGAGAAAACATCCTTCGTGGAAAATACACCCTAGAATACAGTCAGCTCTATCGATAACAGCCACCCCCATCAGCTGATAACAAAAGCTCTCCCCGATAGCTGTGGGTGCAAAAAAGCTGCCAGGAGAAAGTTCACAAATTTCCTGGACACTTCCATTGGTTTACATTTTCGGCCGATTTCTGTCACCTTTTAAAATGAATATTAAATAAAAATATAACTCGAGATAACTGCAAATCAGTGAACAATTCTAAGCCCGAGAAAGTTCGAGGTTGTACTTATTACAAGGCGTTGAAGTGTGAACGAAGAAAAAGTGTGTGCGGAAGAAGAAAAGTCCAAAAATCAATAAGCGTGTAAAATTTGTAAACACGACAAGCCCTCGACCAGCCTCTCTTCCCCGGGAACCACCCCCTCTCGATACCCATTCCCCCGTTGAACTGTGACCGCCAGCTGCCCAAGAAATAAAATACGAAATAAAAAAAAGGCTTCGGGCGTGAACGTAAAACCACAGAAAAAACCATTAACCGTCAAAATGATGACTATTTGCGTGCTGTTACTGACAATGATGATCGCTGGAGCGGCGGCCACCGCAGAGCAGGTGGAGTACCTGGATACACATCCGCGGCAATCTTCGCCAGCGGATTATGATCACCACCTGAGCAAGCGCATGGATTTGGAGGTGTGCATAGGTGAGACTTACTACCCAATTATTTAAATATATTTCTAGTTTTTAATAATATATAAATCCCCTCCCTCTTAGGCCACTTTGATGTCCACAAGAACACCATCATACGCACTGGAGAGTCCCAGGCAATTGGCGGAAAGTACCTCCAGGGTCTCGAGCTGGACACCATCGAGGAGTGCGAGCGTCTCTGCTGCGAGACGGACGCCTGCGACGTGTACATTTTCGAGCGGAAGACCGGCGGCTACTGCTATCTCTTCGAGTGCGGTCCACCGGAGAACTTCCACTGCAAGTTCACGCGGCACTCGAACTACACGAGCGCTGTACTGACCCCGCAGGCACGGCAAACCAACGAGCTGGCCAGCACTCCGCGTCCACAGCTGCCGCACATACCCAGCAACAACATCTCGCAGCAGGAGTGGGAGCTGAGCAACCTCAAACTAAAACCGGAAGCGAGGGACAAGCCCTCGGTGGCCTCGTCGGCGGTGGCTCCCACTGGCTCGGTGGGATCTGGATCTGGAGTGGGTGTGGCTCAAGCCCAAGCAGTTAACCCAGTTCAAAGTGGTGAGTTGTGGGTTTGATGCTCTGGGTTTCTGTGGGGTATATACGAATAAGAGGAGCGTAGGTTTTAGATAAAATTACTAAAAGAAGTAAGAGAATACTTCCTTATCTTTAAAAGATTTGAAGCCTGAGCTGGGAGCTCCCTCAAGTATGCAACACATTTATGGTTCATCTAGGTCCCGGGTATATAATAGTCGTTTCCCTCTTCTCTTTTGAGTTCTTTCACATATTGTTATTTAAATTAGTAACCACCTCTCCTCGATTCCAGTTCCCATTGCGCATTGTAGCCGCTTCCAGTTCACCTGCCACTCTGGTGAGTGCATTGCGGTATACAATGCCTGTGATGGCATTCCCCAGTGCGAAGACGGCAGCGACGAGGGACCGGAAGTGAGTTAAACATCCCCTTACAGTGATCATTGTTTAAATACGCCAACTAACCCACTTTTCAGTGCGATACCGTATCATCGAGTGCCACGAAATCGAGTGGCAGCACTAGCAGCAGCAGCAGCAGCGTGGAGCCCGTGAAGCCAATGGTGCAGCAATATCTACCTGTGCAGAACGTGCAGCAGCAATTGCAGGTAGCCGCCCAACAGCAGCAGCAACAGCAGCCACAACATGTCATTGTTCTGGGGCCTCCACCACCGCCGCCGCCACCACCACCCATGGTCAACAATCGCGAAGATGCCGCTGCTTGGGCTAACCGCAAGATGATTACCGAGGGGCAGCAGCAGCAACTACAGCCGCAGCAGCAATTGCAACAGCAGCAGCAGCAACAACAGGGAGGAAGCATAAGCACAGGTAAATATATATTATAAGCTCGTTAGTAAGAGAAATTACCAATTAAAGCGGAAAAGCTGGGACAAGCTTAACTGAATGTTCTATATTTAAATATGTAATCTAATAAGCTTACAACAAAACAATATAAATGATTTAAAAATTAGTATAAAGGCATTTTAAAGCCGACTTTCCTGAGTTATAGACGTAACTAAGCTTGGGAATTTTAAATCCACAACTCTTTCAACTACACTTCTAAGATTTTCCCTAGAGTTAACACTATAAAGTTGTAAATATAACTGCTTTAGACGAAGTGACTTTGTCTTCCGCCTTAGACTTTTCTCTTTGTACTTTTAACATTTTAATTAAACTCGATTGGATGTCCACCAGCAATTAGAGCCTGAGCCACTGACAAAACTAAAAATAAGTAAATATTTATGAGGGAAAGGAACCATCCCCGGAGGAGCCTCTGGCGCCCAGTGTGCGCGACATTAGCACACAAATTGGAGCCATTGGAGCTCACGCAATAATCGCACTGCCATGATGGCCAGATGCTTGCCTTTCCCTCAGCTCGCAAGCTTTTCTTCTGGGAAAATCGCAAATTGCCCATCAGTTTTCATTGTGTGAAGCGGGGGAGACGGGGGCTACCGTCGCTCAAAATTGATTTACGGATGTGGTGTAGGGTGTAGTGTGTAGTGTGTGTGTGCGTGTTGTGGCTCTCTGTTGTCTACTCGTAATTAATTCAATTAGCTGTGCGTTAAGCTGGGAGACACACTTCTTACTTCCTTGTGCCGCCTTCCACTCTCTTGCAGATGAGCAGAGCCACATCTTCAGTCACAAAGGCGGGCTTCAATTGCAGCCGCCGTCAGCGAATGTCCAGGTTCAGGGACAGCTCCAGGGGCAGCAGGCGCAGGGAGGAGCAGCAGCAACTGTCCAGCAAGTTCAGGGGCAATCAACACCGCTCCAAGTGTCTGCCTACGACAGCAATCAAGCCATGTACGGTATGTCTCTGCCACGCTCCGGAATGTATGTCTCCCAGCAGCAGCAGCAACAGCCGCAACAGAATCCTCAGCAGCAGCTCCAGGCAGCGTCCTCTGGCCAGCAAATACCTCCAAATGTGGTGTGGCCCCAACAGCAGCAGCAGCAGCAACAACCGATTACGGTGCAGCAGCAAACGCAGCAACAACAGGTCTATGCGCCAGCTGCACCAGCTCCGGCAATTCAGCACCAAACGGCGGCCATGCTGCCAGTCCTGAATGCTGCACCAGCTCAGGGCAAGAACCAGGCTCCTTCTGCTGATGGGGATTACGAGGATTACGACGAGGAAACCTACACAGAGGCCCCTAAGAAGGTAGTAAGCTTACACCTTAATCTTGTCAATGTTTCAACCCTTTTAATCCGTAGAAGCAACACAAGCACAAGAAGGTCAAGACCAAGACGGCGAAGGATCCCATTGAACTGGCCTTGGAGCAGAATAAGCAGCAGCAGGAGACGGCTGCGGCGGCATCACTACCATCGGCAGCTCTGCTCGTACCCGTTTCCGCCGTGCACGAGCAGTACAAGATGATACACGAGAATCTGGCAATGGAGTTCCGAGACCATGACGGCCATTCGGAGCGTCCTGGCGGAGCCGTGCTCTCGCTGACTCTGGGCCTGCTGGTCACTGCCGCCTTGGCCATTCTCATTGGCTGTCGAATGCGCACGGTTAGCCGGAGGGCACGACGTTTGGGCGGCAAGACGCCCTATTCGCAGGAGGCCGACTTTCTGGTCAATGGCATGTATCTCTAAGGGACAACACATGCCAGTGTCGAAAACGGGAACGTGGGGGTTGGCCAAGATTTTTGTTGTTCCACAAGCTACGGAGCGGGGAGCGTACATATTATAATTATTTATGATGTAATAAGTGTAATAAGAAACATATTTTATATAAACAAAGATACCAATGTATATCAAATAAAATTGAAATTAAATTATTTACCAGAAAGAGTGTTCTTGGAATCGATCTAAAGATGGGAAGATAATTAATAAAAGCATCCTAAGAACCTGTATTTAATAGACAGCTGCCTTGGAAAAAGGAATAAAAATTCCCATAGAGAAATATTCTCAGTACAAAATCTACATATGTTATATGCTGAAATAGGAATGCATTCCTAAAACTCCAATCTGAATTCAAAAGATTAAAAGATAAAACCCCAGCTTTAAGAATTTTCCATTATTTTTTATTTAAGATCATTTTCCATCCTCGATTTCAGTTTCTGTTTTTTTGTTTACGAAAAAACTTACAATTAGTTCTCTTCTTTTTTTTTTTATGCAATTTGTTGTTTCAGTTTTTCTCTTGGATGTGACAATTTTTAGTCATTAAAACTACAACATAATAGGAAGTTGGTTTGTTTATATATTTTCGCTTTCTGTTGTTCTTTTTATAGATCAGCTCCATACTCTCTGCTTCCATTACAAGCCCAAAATCAATGTTAATGCTCATACAGTTGATTTCTAAAAGGTATTTTGGCCAAAAAACTAATTTCAAACGCTTACAGATATCACATTAAGAAATTAAACCGAATCGAATCGAATTTTAATATATATAAATAACAAAAACTTGTATATTTTCGTTTTGGAATTTGGAATAGGGGTTGTCTTAAGTTTTGTATACATAGATTTATTTCGTTTTCCACTCCACACATTTAGTCTTTTGTTGTTGAGAATTTTCCTTGCTGTGGCCAGTTTTCCTTTTTGTTTGTTTGTTTTTTGCGATAGAGAAAATATCGTTTACGAAGTTTGATGCCCTGACATTGTTGGTTGTGTGTTATCAATATATATATATATAATTTGTTTGTTACAAGTATTATGCATTAAAATAGGCTGTCTCTTTACTCGTTAGCTCCATTTTTCACCTAACACTGTACACATATAATGTAAACTAGTTGTATTTCTATTTAATTATGCAGTTGAATAGTTTATAGTTTAATGTGTCAATATGTGCAGTTTACGATGCAATTTCTTATCGAATGCGTCTCTTCCTTCGCCTCCCTTCGCCCAACTCGTGTCAATGTTTTTCGTTTGCTAAGCGATCTCAAACATAACGCATTTATCTCCAAATGTTTGTTTTTTTTTTACAATTCTTGTGTATAAACTCGATACAAATATGAATGGGGAAACGGGTCGACTATTTTTTTTCTGGCTGTTGGCTGCTGCTGTTCTGTACGTGTTATGGTAATTGTTACTGTTAATTTAATAGTTAGCGTAGTTTAATATATATTTTTATAAAATAGGCTTCCTCCTTAGCAAGATGCGAATTTTCGTTTCTGTTGTTGCTGCAGTTTTCGGTAGATTGTGGTACATGTACGAAGCCAGATCTTACGCATCATGTTGCGTACCTGTTAAGGCATTTTATAAATTTATATTGCTGTTTGATTCATTTACTTTATCTGGTAGACTCACCGCTTTGTCCAGAGACGCGCAATTCGATCATGCTCCTCTCGATTTTGCAAATATTGCGTGGCAATACTGCCCACCAGCGGATCGGCTGTAAAGAATGGTAAATAGGTTATATATCTTTCGAGATCTATATTTTCTTTCCTTACCTGGATTACAGTCTGTGAGCAGGGAGCAAATTGACAGCAACACCTTTGATATGGTCAGCGCCGGCGACCAGTTGTCCTTGAGTATGTCCAGGCAGATGACGCCCTGGCTGTTGATATTACAGTGATAGATGCGCGTACGGAACGTGACTTTGGGCGGCTTGAAGGGATATTCCGGCGAGAAGTGTATGTCTAGGAAGAACACTCCGCCCTCGTAGACGGAGCCCGGTGGTCCCAGGATGGTCGACACCCATTCGTACAGATTGTCGCCCTTCGGTCCTGCACTGCAATTGGGCGGCGGGTCTAGTGTGATCTCGGCCAGCTCCTTTTGTATGCGCTTGGCCGAGGTGCCCAATGACTTGGATATCCTGGGCGTGGGCTTAGTGTCCTTGCGCGGCTCATCACCGCTGCCGGCATTGCTGCCAGAGGCACCGCCATTGGCATTGGCCCCACGACCACCGCGAGCTGGTGTCGTGGTGGCGGCGGCTGTGGTTTGATTGGCGTTGCTGGCATTGCTGGTCGCTGTGCTGGGTGCGCTGGCATTGGAGCTAGCGCTGGAGGTGGCCACCTCGGCGGCACTGCCAGCGGCAGGCGTTGAAGACATGACTATTTATATAATTCGGAGCGGCTGTAACGGGAAAAGGGGTTTTGATTAATTACTTACAGGGCTTTAATTTTTGAATGAGCTGCTTTGAGTGGCAGGAAATATTGGAATGTTTTTTTCAAGGTTTCTTTGAGTCATAAAGATATCTGTGGCTGCTTTGAGTCTATAAAAGTTTAAACATTTAATAAGTCAGTGGGGAATATTCCTTGTATCTTTTTAGTTATTATTCATAATAGTAAATGGTCTGGACCATTGGAATCTGCGGCCTTTTATGTGGGTTTTATTCTAACCACTATTTATCATAGCTTTTATAGAAATGATTCCTAAAACTGACTAATAACTTTGCTATTTTCAGAGATGCCTTTTGGTTTATATCCTATTATTGTTTTTATTAATTTATTTTTTTAAATAGATAAATCAAGTCGAAGTGTTTTATCCTTTAGTTCCCTATTTGTGTCCTCATTGTTTACCAATGAAGGCCTTCGTGTACATGTGACCCTTGGAGCCCAGCAGGGTCCTTGACCTGGTTTACAGCTCAAAAAGAGAGGAGTTCAGTGTGGAGCCTACACGACTTTGTTTTTGGCAGCAGCGGCGCGCAGGGGATCGCCTCTTTTTTTCGAACTAAACGCACACACTGTTTTTTATTGGCCGGGGGCAGCGGCCATTTTGGCAAAAACCCTTCGACGACGCGGAAGAGGGGCTATCCGGGGGGCTACTACGTTGGACCCGGGCACTCCGGTGACCCTGGAATGGGCTATATGGTTCCGTGCAGGACTTCCGTGCAGACTTTCAGCTGCAGGCGGCGCTGCATGCGGCAAAAAATCAATCGACAGTAGACATTTGCAAAACGCGTTGTTGCCGCCGCCGCCGCCGTCGTCGATGATGATGATGCCGCCGCTGCTCCTCGCGCCGCCCGCTGCCTGCAGCATGATTGCACAATTTCGCGGAACGGAGTGCGGCCGATTAATCAGAGCAATGCTGGCCGCACTTTCCACTGATACACACCTCGTTGTCGCAGTTAATTTCGCTTTTTTCTATCACAACACTTGCGAAAACGTCTCGCTCGCCTCAGTCGCCTGCTGCTGCTGCCCTCTCGCTCGCACTCGTACGCCGTTCGGCCTTCGCTGTGGGTGGGCGTGCAGCTCCTTTCCTGCTCTGCTCGCGTCGTCCGTGCCGAGCGGTACGTGGGCGTGTGTCGCGACTAAATTGGCACCTTAGCGGGCGTCTTTATTTGCTTAAAATCGGTCTTTGCAAATTTGATTGGGGAAAAAGCCGTCTTTATCTTTGATTCAGAGTGGCCGCGTCGCGACGGTTCAAACATGCCACAGAAAATACCACAAAAAGTACCGAAAAATACTAACAGTGTGCAAGATAAGTTTATCGATTGGCGATCGGCTTTCCCCATCTGGCAACTCTTAAATCAAATGGCAACCAGGGCTGGCAAGCTTATGGCAACACTGATGGCATCTCCACGGTTTTGAAAATGAAATATTTTCTTTAATTTTTACAGTATTTACTTGAAACTTATTTCGTATTTATAATTTCTTTTTCTACAAAATTAAATTTACTTCGTCTCCACGTCGTCGGATACCGCTTTGCGCGATTTGAAAACGCGTACCGAGTTGTCGGCGCCGCCAGAGATGATGTACTTCGGGTTGGACCAGTCGATGTCGAGGACCTTCTCGCCATGACCCAGCAGGTCGTAGAGCGGGGCCTTGGGACTCCTGCAGTCCCACAGCTTGTTCTGGTTGTCGTAGGCGCCCGAGACGAAGAGGAACTCCTCCGTGGTGGACCACATCACGGTTTGCACCCAGGCATTGTGTCCGAGGTAAGTGTTGCGCACCACAGAACCCTCTGAAAAAGTATAACAAGATATATTTAACTCAGACTTCATAGAAAATAAAGTAAAAGGATGATCTTACGGTTCGTCCTGGCATCGTAGAGCCTCAGGTTCTTGTCCGCCGAGGCCGTCAGTATCAGGCGGTTCAGCTTGGAGTAGCTGGCATCGAAGATGGACTTGTTGGTGGATATCTCGGTCTTGATGCCCTCGAGACTCAGGTCCCAGACCTTTAGTGTGTGATCCCAGCTGCCGGTGAGCAAAGTAGAGGCATCCATCCACTGGACGGCCGAGATGCTCTCCCGATGTCCCTGCAACGTCATTTTGGGCGTCTGCAAAGGAATTATAGTTAAGCAAGAACATCAAGTTGGAAAATCTAATCTAGCACGCACCCTCACACCGCTCTCTTTCATCCGCTTGGACGTGCCTTCGGCGGAGTCTTCCAGCTCGGCGGACCACACTTTAAGCATGGTGTCCCAGGAGCCTGTGGCGAATCGCTGGCCATCGGGACTCACGCTGACACTGTCGACGCCACGCTCGTGGCCCTTGCATACGGAGACGCACTCGACCGAATTGGCGGCCACATTCCACTGCCACAGCATGGCCGTCTGGTCCTGGGAGGTGGACACAAAGCGACCGTTCTCCTCGTCCAGGGATATCCAGTCCACAGCCTTGATGGGCGCCGTGTGGCCGGGAATCGTGAGGATGTGCTTGCCCTTGTTGGTCCAGATGTTCAGTGTGTTGTCGTAGCAGCCGCTCAAAATCCACTTGCCGCTGACCTTCACCGCCGACACCCAGTCGTTGTGCAGCAGGCAGTCCTGCGGCTCTGGTGCCGGAAAACGTTCCACATACTCGATCTCAATGGCGTCCTCGAAGCTGATGGCCTTCTCCCGCAGGTGGTCGCACAGGCGGCCGCGCAGGTACTCGTCAAACACCAAGAAATCGAAGTCCACGGCGGCGCCATCCTTCTGCTGGAGCAACGCGTTGACGAATGTGTTCAGTTCAACGGTGGCGACGGTGCCATCGATGGCATATGGCACATCCGGCACGGCATAACTGGAAAGATACTCTTTGAGTGACAATGTCATTCACATATTTGATGGATACTCACTGTTCCTGCTTGGTTTTGAGGTGCACCTGCACCTGCCCCTCGCCGTTTTCCACATCCATCGCGGGGCCCACGTGCGTTTTCCCTAGCGGCACTTGTCTCTCTAGCGGTTTGGTGCGTATGCCGCAACTGTTACTACTTCTTTTGTTGCCACTTTTAGGGATTCGGAAGTGGTTAAGCCACGCAATAAGCTATGTTCTTTACGAATTTAATAAAGTTTACAAAAAGCGTGTTTTTAAAAGAGCTAATTATAGATGCAAAAATGCCGATAAGAAAGTGATAAAAACGTTTGAGGTTGCCAGACTTCGATTAGTATTATCGATGCTATCGGTGACTCTTCAAAAGGCGTTGCCAGACTTTGGAAAAATATTAATCTTTTATTAGAAAATAGCGGGAAGCAACGGTTTTTCAAATTTAACTTAACGTTTATTGTAAATATATTAAAAAATAAGAAATATATTAAATACATTAAATTTATTAATAAATAAGAAAGATATTTTGACTTTGAACAATAGAAAGTTAAATATCTCAAATAAAATAATTTACATAAAAAGGAAAAACAATATTTAGTTATGAAATTTGCCTAAATTTAGTTTAACGATTATAAAAGATTTTGCACCATTAATGTATTAGTTAAAACCAATAACAATTTAACAAAAACAATACCTAAATGTGCAACATTTGATAATTAAAGATTTTTTTGCAAGCCAAACTGGCGCCGTTGGCGATGGCGATGATTTGCTGTAATTTGGTTTCTCGCTCTCGCACTTCCCTCCCGTTTGCTCGTCTTACGCAAAAACGGAAAAATAAAAAACGACCAGCCGTGGCAGCAATTTGTAAATGACTCTTTAAAGACTGGTAATTGTTAATCTGTTATGTTTCTTCTTTTTGATTTTGGCTATTAATACGTACCAGATGGCACCTGAAAGACCACTTTTGCGGCTAACTGCGCGCTGGAAGGTTAAATGCCACTTGACATTTCCGAAGTGGCGCTTAACCTTCGCATTAAAATTGGACAAATGCCCAAGAAATGAATTTCCAATAAAAAAAAAATACAGAGTACTTGCCTTTATGGGTCTTTGGGATATTAAGCTGGACACTGCAGAGGTTGTGTTTTTTTTATTTTCTTTGCTGACTAAAACCAGAGACGAGGCGAAATGGAATACGAAAGAGCTGAAGAGCTGAGACTGAAGCTTTCCAGATTTTCGGGGCTTCCAGCGGCGGAGCTACGGCGCAGCGCTGCCCAGAGCTGTCAGCTTATAAAAAAGGCACGGCGCCTGCGCAGCCGAAACATTACAACAAACGCCGCGCGCAAGGTAAGACAGGCTCCGATTCGCTAACTCCGCAACTCTAAAAGCTGTCTCCTCCGCAAGCAGAGATCAGAGATTATCCCCGTAAAAACCCGAAAAACCGAAAGCAAGATGAAAGTGTTCGCGCTGTGCTCTATGCTCGCCCTGCTGCTGGCCGGCGCCCAGTCCCTGCCCCAGGGTCGCGAGGGTGCCGCCTACACAAACGAAGCCATCCGGCAGGCGCAGCAGACGCTGCTCATTCCCAAGGATGCCCAGATCCAGAACGTGCAGGAGGGCATCGAGCTGGGTGCCTACGAGCAGATTCCCGGCAACCAGCGCATCAACCTCTTCGAGATCCTGGGCGACCAGGTGCCCTCCGAGGTGATAAACAACCTGCAGTCCCAGGTCGACCAGATCGGTCGCAACTGAGGTCGTAGGTTAAGCCCAAAGCATTCATCATCGCACACTCACTCATTGTTAAGTTTTTCGGTAATAAATGTACAAAATGAAAAAAAGCACCATTCATATTTAATCGAAGCGTTTCTGTATTTTTTATATTTTTTTTATCGAAAGCGAAAGTGATCCTCCCCCGAGAAACCAGTTGGTTCCTCTGCAAACTCTCCTCGATCGGATTGGATCGCAGTGATTTATTTCGCTTTTTGTGGCCTTTTCCTAATGCTCTTCGCCAGACTTTCTCCTCACTGCTGCTGGTGCTGGTGTTGTGCGCATACTGATTAACCATAAATCGTCGGTAGGTTGGTTGTTGGTATCCTCAACCTTGTTATGTAAGCGGCTGGACAGTGCGCACCGAGCACTGCGGTTCACTGCGATGTAACCCGAGTCACTTAGCCCCCAGCTCTTGGCCTGGGTCGTGATGCAACAGTTGTCGTCGCTGGAGCCGTCGATTGTTGCTTCGTTCGTTTGGTTTGTTTATTTAATTTCTCGGTAATTGCCGCCTCATGCACTCGCATGTGTAATGAGGGATCCGATCCGCGGCTGAGAGGCGTGGCAGATGCTGGTTGCGCAACCATCGGTTAGGACCGGTGTCCATAGGGCCTGCTTACCTGGATTTTTACACGTACTTGAGTGAAGTGGAGTGTGTTTCTCTAGAGATTACAAAAAGTCCTCTTGATTACTCTTAGGCTCTTTTAGTCTCTAGAAAACTTACCTTATTTCCATCACTTAAAAAATCCTTCAACTGGCTCTAGAATTACCTCATTTTTATTTCATAATTCATACATTTTAAAATGAGCTTGATGCTAAATTAATGCTAGTTAAAGTATTTTCATAATGTAGTTTAGTTTGTCTCGAAAAAATCGGTGTGTTCGTGAGAGTGTGTGCATGATCATCGCCTAAATAAATTATGTTCATAATAGTATTTATTTATAAACTAAAGAATGACTGCTTTTCACTTTTTTGACACTTTGCTCTTCGCGTTGCTTTTGAAATTCCTTCCTTCTTTCATTCAATGTCAAGTTTAAATTAGTTAAATTTTATATAAATTACGTTGTTAAATGTAGAAGTACTATAATTGTAATTAGCTTTAAATTAAAACTTTGCCATATATTCAGTCTAAACTTAAAAGCTTTTCAAATCAAAGAGGACTATATAGTAGTTTGCATTTTAAAAATAAATCACCGCCAGAGCGAATAGTTAATGCTTTTTCAAATCATCGTTCGTTCGTTTGTTCCTTCGTTAAGAAATAAATTACAAATTAAATAAAATCATGATGAGATAAAACAAGTTAAAAATTTCTCTTCTTACTCGATGAATTTCGATCGTGGTTTTGGATGGATGTCTTGGATGTGCACTTAGGTCGATGTTTGTATAAATATAGAAATATATAACTAGGCAATGCAGATTGCCGCATAATGAAACATTTCGATATTGCATTTGGGGGGCCCAGCTATGATTACGTTCGTAGGTCGATAAATTCAGATGCTCTTCTATGCAGTCTATGGAAATGATCATCTTCAAAGGATCATCATCCTTTCCCCCTTTCTGGCTACTTAACCTAACTCTGTTGCTCGCTTGAATGGTTGGATTTTCGTTGCGTTTCCAAGTTACTAGGCTTTGCGGCAGGACTACTCGCACAGAGAGTGATCACAGCTGGTGACCATCGGTTGCTCTGTGTGGGCAGCTCTGCTTCATGGTGTATGTATATACAATAAAGGCTTGATCTTCTCCTACGGCCTCTCCTGCTCAGTATATCCGCTGCAGATACAGGCGTCCTAGAGGCAGAGCTCTCTCTACGAAACTCTTCTCGGCCCTCGCCGAGGACTTGTCCACCGAACTGGTAGACTCTTTGCTCTCGTCCAGCTTTAGGCTTTCGGCATCGGCCTTGGGATCCACACCGCCCACCTGACCCGCTCCCGAGCCCAGCTCATCAATGTCCAGAGCGGACACCGGCATGGTCTTGGGCGTTATGGGTTCACGGTCTCGCATCTCGCCACTGCCCAGCTCCACCTCCAGCTCACCCGTCTCGTTCCTGGCGATCTTCTCCAGTTGCTGCAGATCACTGCCGTTCTGGATGCGCGTCTCCCCGGATATGTCCTCGCCGCTGTACATCAGCAGGGGCACCATGACACTCTTCTCCCTTACGGACGAAGCGGCCACCATCATGCGATCAGTGGTGGAGGATTTCTCCTGGTAGAGATCAAAGTCACCGCCTCCACTGCCGCCGCCGCTGCCACTGCCATCTAGAGTCGTGTCGGGCGTCAGCTTCACATGCCTGTTGTCCATCTCAAAGGGACTGGTTATGCTTCTGGGCTCATCGTTCTCGGGCTCGGCTATATCTTCGAGCTCAACCAAGGGAAAGTTGACGTCGCGCAGACTGAAGTCATCCCCGGGCAGTGAGGGATAGGCGGGATTAGACTCCACCTGGGGCACATCATCCTCCACCTCCATGTGGTGGGTGGAGCTGGCTGGCGGCATTTCGCTGCTCACAGCTACCGGACCCTCAGTGCTGATCTCGGTCTCCGATTTGGTAAGGTTGCCAGCGGGTGAGGCCTCCTGGCTAACTCTGGGCGGTGCATCTGTGGTGATCTTGTTAGAGGCAGTTCCAGGTCCCTCAGTAGTCGAGATGATGTGGTAGATGTTGTCACTGCCGGCCGTATCGGGTTCCAGTTCTCCTTCCGATTCTACTAGGGAATCCCTGAATCCATTTTGGATGAACAGACCGGCATTGAGAGGCGCTGCCTCCTCGTAGTTCCTGGTGCTAGACACCAATCCTGGTCCCTCGGTGGTGTACTCCCGCTTGATGTTCACCTTGCTGGGATCGCTCTCCGCCAGCGGCTGCAATCCCTCGGCATTGTAGGTGACCAGGGGCTTCACCTGTTGCTCCACAACGTTGCTGCTGCTCGAGGCCAGCGGCCGTTCGATGTAGCCCACGGAGGCGATAAGCTTTAAGCTCTCGCTGCTGCCAGAGCCCGCTTTGGGGTTGCTGTCTTGGCTGCTGGCCTGCGTTGGTGCTACTCCATTGACCGTTGGTGTGGCTGCTGTTGCTGCTGCAGGTGGCACCGGCGCCATGGCCGCAGCGGGAGTGCTGCTAACAGCCGGCGGAGTGCTCATGGCAGCCGCTGGAGTCGTTGCCGTCGCCGTGGTACTCTCCAAAGATCCCACTGTAGTGGTTGATGTGGTGGGCGCAGGTCCCTCGGTGGTTGGCAGCAGATTGCTGCTTCCCACCTTGCGAGTGGGTATCATCGATGGCTTGACCTTGTTGTCATCGGTTATCCGGATCTCCGTGGGCTTGGTTATCTCCTTGATGGTGATGTTCCAGTTGAAGCCCGCCGGCTGAGCCTGGGCAGCCGGCCTCTGGGTGGTGGAGGTGCTGCTGCTTATGGCCTCGCCCACCAGCGGATTGTTGTCCAGAACTGGCGAGAGAGAAGTGGGATTTAATGCAGAACTGAAAGGTCATTGGGTGGCGGCACTCACTTGGACAGTTGTCGTACTCCGGACAGCAGCGGCCCGGCACGTATTTGGGCATGCAGTCGTCACGCCGGAAGCAGGTCACCGAGCTGCAAACAATATCGCCGCCTGCAAAAATAAATTGAGTGTGTTTTTTAGGCAAAAGTGTTGCAGCAGCAGCAGTGCGAAAAACAGTGTAAATAGTTGGGAAACAGGTGCAAAAACTTTACACTAATTAAAAACAAGAAAGGAGTTTAAATGTTTGCTTAAACTTTTAAACAAATATATGAAGATTTTATATGAAACTCGAAAAATGAACTAGTGTTCCTCCCAGATAAATAACCATTTTTACCAAATTATTATCTTTTTTATATATATTAACATGATTATTTGTAAATTAATATAGGACTAAATGTAAATTCATGTGAATTTAATTTAATTCTGGCAATTTCAATTATTTTATTAACTCAAAAAAATTAAGCGTAAAACTCTGTTTTAAAAAAGTTTTATTTTAAGGAATTTAGAATAAACTTATTTATACAATTTGGAAAAGAAGGATGTCCGGATACATATTAAGGATTTATTTGCATTATCCATCCATCCATTAATTAAATATTTATTAAAATATATTCAAAGGAAATTAATACATGTTTTATAATATTTGCTGAGAATATCTGAAGAGAATTAATAGAGAATTTATATAATTTACACATTAAACCTTATCAATTTACCTTTTACTAAGTACGAAGAACCCTTAATACATTTATGTAATAATAAATACATGATAAATAACAAACAATAGCTTCCATAAACACTCCTATCCCAATTAAACCAAGTCAAAGTGCTTCCCATAATTACCCCGACACACCTGAAACACTTGATGCCTAATTTTCAGACTCACCTTTGCAGTAGCACACGGTGCACGGCGTGTCCGGATCAACCAATTTATAACCATTGGCATAAGTTTTGCCATCCTTTTCGCAATCTGCGGGCCAGGAAGAGGACAGAATGTGAGTGAGTGAGCGTGGAGAAGGGGATTTGCATAAATGCAGCCGAGCGGAGGCACACCCTGGTCGGGTGTGGGCACTTACCGCATTTATAATCGGGACAGCAGTGTCCTGTGCGCTGGATGGCCCGGCAACTGGCCTGCTTCTCGCACCGCACGGCAGTCTCCGCCACCCAGACTCCGTCCTGCAGGCACTGGCCTATAAACAATTCGGGGAGACGGAGGAGAGAGAGAAAGAGGGTGAGGGTCACATTGTTGGCAGTTTAGTTTCGGGAGATGAAGCACCACGAGGAGGAGGATTAGTTTTCGGGGTCTTACCCTGAGGCTGCTGTTGCTCGGCCAGCGATTCCGTGGTGCTGCTGCTTCCGGAGCCACTGGAGCTGGAGCTGGAGCTTCTATCCGCGGTGCTTGGCGTGACCGCGACCGTGACGACTGTGGAGGAGGCACTGCTGCTGTTGCCCTCAATGGCGGGCACTGCAGGAAAAAATAGAAGGAAGGAAAGCCAAGTGTGAAATAGGAGAGGGCAGAAAGTCAACAAAAGGCCATTGAGAAGAATGCGGCACTGGCAGAAAAATAATAGTTATGTTTTAATTATATTTAAGGATATAAAAATATATGAAACTTCTATTAAAATTCAACCGGATTTAAATATTATATTATACCTCCCTATAATACTACAAAGAGATCCTTAAGTCTTAACTAATTTAAAAGGAATTACAATATTAATTGTATTAAGGAATAGGCAATACAAGCTTCTATACCTTAGGATTTTTTTCAATATTTCTTTCTTAATATTTCCCTATTAAAAATCTCTCATACTTCTCTCAAGAAATTAATAACTAAATTGACTCAAGAGCTGCTCCCTGAAGTCATAATAAATTAAGTCCTTGAATTAGATTATCACTACTGGTTTTAAGGGATGTGACCAGGAGGGATATATATATGACAGTGTGTTTCTTTAATGAAAAGAAAATGCAAATTGCCCAGCTCCAGCTTTAATTTACACTTGTAATTGGATTATTTTTCGTTTTTTTTATTTTTTGTAGAGTGTAAAAGGGACAGAGGCAAATGTCCTTTGGCCTCCCGGCTCCCTGTCAGTCGGTACATATTTGAATGAATGACATTTTGATAACAGTTGTTTGTTGTTCCTGTTGCTCCTGCTGATGCTCCTGCTGCTGGTGCTGGTGCTGCTTCCAACTGGGCAAGGTAAAATGCTATCAAAATACGGCAAAGTTAAATGAGTTTAGTTTTAGTTTGGCTTTTTTGTTTGCCCAGTTTGAGGTGGACTCCCAATTGGGACACAAAACCAGAGCCCAAAGCCGAAACCGAAACCGAAACCGAAACTGACAAAGAGGAGCACAAGATGGAGTGGCAGCCGCTTTGTCTACGCTCCTTGATTGTCCAGTTTGGCGAATAATTCCGATTGACAAGAGCCTTGTCTGAACCCGAAAAAAACATTTTCCATTTCCCCCAAACCCATACCTATACCCATTCCCAGGAAAATTGTCTTACTTAAAGACTTCTGTTGTGAGAGCCTTGTTGTCACTTTGCTATGAAAAATGATTAAATATGTGCGAGCATTAATCATGCGTCCCGTTCTCCGGTTTTATTGTGGCTGCTCTCCGGCTGGCCATCCTTTATTTCGAGTCCCCTCATAAACTGGAGCTATGTTTACACACACTCAGGACACACACTCCCACGCACACTTCCCTCACTAAATTGTTTTCCTAGCTCTCATTAAGGAAACTGCATATGCTGCTCACTTCAATGTTTTGTTGTTTGGTTTTATTTTGGCATTTGAGTTGGGGGAATGAACTCAACAGGGTCAATTTTGTTTAAAATCAAGTTATTTATATGGAGGAAAATTCTGTAAAAGTTGCTGGGATTAAGGTAGGTATTTAAGGGATTTAATTTTAAGCAAAATTTCGTTATATTTATCTTCCACAGAAATGTATGGTTTTTAAATGGGTTGAAATAGAAATACTTGCTTGTTAACTATGTTCTTTATATCATTAAATTCAGTATCTAATCCTTTTTGGGATATTTTAAATTAGTAAAGCACCAAAAATTTTAAATAATTATTTTCATTATAATGTTTTCAGCAACATTTTTAACAAAGAAGGTCATAATTATTCCATTTTAACCTATCTAAGTTCGCCACAACTTTTGTTCTTTAAAAACCAAAAATTTTACCCCAAGTAAAATTACAAATTTGTAATAATAAAAACCAAATCTATTTATAATTACCTTCCACCATTCCTTCTTCACCACCTCTCATTAAGCTTAGAATTTCTTCAGTTACTTTTTTGAGCTTCTCTTTCCCCTTTCCTTTCAGCAAAAACAAGCTGAAATCATTTTTAACCGTCTATGACTCTCATTTTTAGACTTTTTAAAGCGTTTTTTGTGTTACTTTTATGTTTGTTTTTTGTTTTCTTTTTTGTTTGCGGCTTGTTATGCAACACAGACAGCGCCACACACATGTCTGAAATCCGAAACGCTGCAATTAGTAGAACAGCTTCCCGTTTTGCGCTCTGTTTTCATTGTGGAACGCAGCGCTAATTCTACGACTTGCCATTGTCTCTGGGGCCTCACTTATTCTGTTTCTCTCTATTTATTTTTTTCTGTTTTCTTTTCGCCTAATTTTTGGCTAGCCAACACGTTTCAAATGAGCAGAATTATTATGCACATTATGTGGAGCAGGCGGGCGGACGGCTGACATTTGGCTGTGGCTCGGTGAGTTGAGTCGCCTCAGATTACGTATACGCCACCGCGAGATTTCGTCGTGATGCTGAAAGTTCTGTAATCCTCTGTCTCGGCCGACTGACAATAAATTGTCCCCTGCGAAATTGCATTGTAAATTCGCTTTTGATTGTTTTCCAGAGAAAAGCACACACAGAGCGAAGTTATTATGGAAATGTGAATGTGAGGCAAAGGTTGCCGCTGGCTGTTGGCTGATTCATGCCCATAAATTGCATTGATTCTAAATTAATGTTGGTTTATTTTTGTCGTGATAAATGATAAGCACAATTCCGGGGCAATTGTTATAAACAAGCCAAAGAAATGGCTTTCAGGGATGAGGAGGAGTCACTTTGGAGAGGAGTCACTTCTTATCAGGAGGAAGCCATTAAGATCATCGTTGGCTTTGCTGCAAATTTTTGACAGCAGCCCCTCGTGAGCCCTACTATTAATAACACTTAACACCCATTGATAAATACGGTCGGTGGTGGTGGTGGTGGGCTATAAATGCCCAAGGCCGCCAGACCAACAGCAATAACAAATCATCCCGAAATCATCGCGGAAATTGCGGAAAATTGTCTCGCCCCGGTTCGGCCCGACGCCCACACACTTCATAAACTAAACTACTCAACTTTAGCCGGAGGCCGCCAGAGAGAGAGAATGTTTTCCATCATTATTACATTTTCACCAAGTGGCTTCTTCCTCTCGTTCCCGGAACTTCCTTCAAGCGTTTAAATCCTTGCGGGCTTGGGCTCTTAAGCAGTTTGCGGTTAGTTAGATAGAAAATGCGCTAGTTTGACATGACTTCTGCTCAGCCAAACGCAATAAAGAAATTCCTAGCCCATGAATCGTAAGTGTAATTGCTATTTTATCGGGGCAAAGTTGCCCAAGTCAGCGAACTGTGAAATTATTGCTCTTCCAGAAAAGGGATAACACTAACAGGAAGAGTTAAATAAGTCATTTTATGACAGCTGCTAGGCTTGGCTATATAAACTTTAAGTCATATTAATAAAGGCTAAGAAAACGAGCTAAATATAAAGCTAATAGAAAGTTAAAGCTGAAGGTTGATGAAATATACTTATAGAAATATATATTCAACAAACCCTTGCTAAAAATTAGGATATTTTCTCAGTATTTAAATTTAAGCAGCTTGGCAATAAATCGAAAATATTTTAAAGTATTAATCAGGCAAACATTGTGACAATAAATCAATGAAATTGCATAAATTATGAGTTTCGAAATCTTATTATAATATATCACAATTTATTACTTATAATACCCGTTGGTAAACCGATCTTCTCCGCTTGCATGTCACAAAAAACTAAACTCCAAATTGGTAACAAGAATATGCCGTCATGCTTATAGACAGCATTATATATATATAAAGATATATACACCGAGTTCCATCCATGATAATTCCATTGTTTCCATGGGGAATTTCAGCGGAAGCCGAGAAACCAGCGGCGCGTAAGTCAGGCAGTTGTGAATGCGATTTCAAATCGACGCTTAAATGCCATTCAAAACGAAAGCAAAAACAATAATAAAAACAATCAAAGCAAGGCGGAGGGCGGACCGGGGGGCTGACAAGCGGACAAATGACAACAAATGAGCTTTTCGAGTGTTCTGCCCTCGGTTCTGGCCATGTTGTTGCACTTGCTGTCCCGCTTCCCTGGACAAAGATGATAAATGAGGCGACGCCGAGAGAGACCTTTGTCTCGAAACAACCAACTCATCGCTAAGATGGGGGAAAAAAACCTAAATATGTAAGACAACAAATTATACGGTTAAATGGCAGGTGATATGCACGAAGCCAAGAAAAAGTTCCCATTGAGGTGAAACCAATCAAAAGTTTAACAATTTAATATTTGGAGAAGAACATATGGCTTTAAGGGAAATAATGGTTATTAAATTCATTATGGATTCCAGCCAATTTGGTTTAGTTTAACTTTGGCTCTAGCTCAACTCTATGGGAAAGTTTAAGCTGGCAAAAGTTTGTAAAAACTAATATAAAGTGCAGAAAACAATTATAAGTTGAATAATCTAGGACATTAAGTAGTTAAAACAATAAAAAGCAATAGAAAATTTATTTAATTAAAAGTTGAAAATGATTTAACGGGAAATAAGAAACAGAAAACAAGAATTCTCTTTTCTTTAGTGTTTTTAAACAATTCCTTGATAGCTATTAATTTCTGTTTTATTATTTAAAAAAACCATACTTGACTTGCTAATATTGTCAACCACCTTCTTGATTACATTACACCTAAAAAAATCCTTAGACAAACCAATAAAATAAACATTACATTAGCTTACACAAGTGATTTGTGAAAGTCCAATTGGTTTTTCGTCAAGACAAACACCTGCCTGTCATGTAATATCTTTGCTACTGCAACAAAGTAAACTAAAGTAATGTAAAGTATCTCAAAAGCTTGCACCAAAATGCAGCAAGTGCTAAGCCAAGGGCCTTATCAAATTATCAGGGCAGACGTGTGAAATGCTATAGTAACATTGTAATTCACAGAACCGAGCCACAGCCGTAAAGCATTTGCGTGTTTGCAACCGTAACCAAGTGCAGTAATCCCCATTCCATCTATGTTCCAGGCGGCTATTTAAATTAATAATGGCAGTTGGAGGAGGAGGAGCTGGAGGAGGAGGACACCCTCATTGCCTCATCCGACTGTCATTAGGCCCAGCTTGGACACAGGATTCCCGGTAAGCCCTGGGAGATGGAGCCAGGCCTAATTGTAGCAATTTGTGTAATCACATATATCGGCATGTGCGCTGGGCATCACACATTGGCAGATACATTTCACAATGCCGTAGATTACATCCTGGGATTTGTTTCAGTACGCAAATTCAATGTCCATAATTACTTTTGACCAATCAAATGTCAGCCAAATAAAGATGCATCATGGTTAATTACATTCCTTAGGTTAAATTGCTAATCAATTTTAATTAAGATGTCTTTTGTGTGAATTCAAGATAAAAGTTACATTCTTCAGTCCTACAGGGTACTTTGAAGTAATGCAGCATGGCTTAAAACTTAACCCTTTCATATTTGTGGCTGTAATCAGCATTGGCATTGGCTTAAAGATACAATAAAGTAATTAAAGGCTTTAGAACATTGCTCATACGACCTGTTGGTGGCTTACATTCATTGCTCATACGTCATGTTGGTTGCATAACTAAGGCTCTAAGCCAAAGTCAAAGTCAAAGCCAAATCCTCGTTAGTTGTAACCAACTACTGAACTTAAGCTTTATTCAATTTGGGCAGCCTGTTGTCATTAGCACTAACTCTTTTTTCTGCAGCAAACAAAAAACAAAAAAAAAATAGAGCTGAGTTCGGCGTTAAAGTGTAACACTCCATAAAACAGATGCCCCGCCGGAACGTGACCACAATATAATTACCCGCAGCTCGCGCCACTTGTTGGCCAGGTCTTCTCACAGCCCCTTGTTGTTGGTCTTTAAAAGCTAATTTACATGCCGGCTTCCAGTCTCTAGGCCGGCCAGCCGTCGAAAGTAAAAGTTTTTTAACACTTTTCATTTTAGAAGTTGCTGCTTTTGCTGCTGCTGCCTCTGGCCGGCACGTGTGTGAGTCTCGGTCTCGGTCTGGGCCTTTGTGTTTGCCTTTCGCATTAGGCAAAAAAAGAGGATGATGTTCGTTCGCTCAAGTGGCAGCTGCCAGTTGGCCTTCTCTCTCTTTGGCTTTAACAATTGGCCGATCGTTACAGCATAGGTTTTGTGTTACATGTTTGCCCCTCGTTTCCCTCTCATTTCTCGTTTCTTTGGCTTATTTTGATAAGATCTTAGCAGTGGGGCCTGTATGTGGGTCATATTTTGGTTTGAGATTTTCTCGATAATTGTCGGCGTTTATTGGGGAATTATTTGTACATTTAATTGGGATTAGATGAGGTAATATTATGATATTATTTGGGGCTTAAGAAATGTAGAGTATATGGGAAATTTAGATAAACGAAACGAAAAACGAAAAATATTTTATTCTACTCCACAAACATCTTATTTCTTGATTTATTTATTAAAACTAATGCTAAATAAGTTTTATAAAAATATAATAAGTAATCTATTCTGACCAGACATATTTTATTTTCAAATATACACTTTTCCTTTAATATTTCACTACTTAAAGTTCATAATAGACACCCAATTAATTCCAATTTTTGGCATATGCAACAGTAAGTAAGCAACTGTAGTTCAACCCCAAAAAGTAACCCCTCTGCTCCGGTATATCCCGCCTTAAACCCTATCAAAACAGCAACAGTTTCGTTAGAGGCATAAGCAAACAACAACACATCCAAGGGGAGAACACTGAAAGACCAAAAACCCAGAGCCCAAAGTCCAGAACCCACAATTACATGACCAGGAATCCGCAAACTCATCCGACAACCGAAAACAGACCATGCCGAGTCAGGGGTTCCAGGAACAGGACCTGATTCCTGAATCCTCACCGCTCACCGAGGCGTGCTCTTGACCACTTAAAGCCGCTTTAAGCTCCCCCCGGTACCCGCTTTGGGAGCCAAAAAATATGTGCCAGTTCATATTCTGGCTTTTCTCCACTCCTCAACATTTTTTTTCGATGAACTTCCTTGGGGACTAATTTTCCGATTTCACACACAATTTTACACACAAGTTTTCGCCAGTAAGTTTTGCCAGATTTTCTGATGCTGCTCCTGTTGCTGCTGCTCCTGTTGTTACCCATTTGACCTGCCACCGAAGTCAAGTCGAAGTTCGAAGCTCTGTTTCTCTGTTTGTCCTGTCTGAGGTTTGTTGTCCTTACACAATCTCTCCTGCCCTCCCTGCCTGCCTCCCTGAATTATTATGCTTATTGCTGCATCTGAAGCACGTATTATGACAGTTAGTTGTGGGCTGGAGTTTCAGGCAAAGTTTATATTTTGTATTTGTGGCCGGTACGCTGATTGTTGGCTTTCAGTGTTAAAGAGAGGACGAGGACTCTTGAAGGGGCTAAAAGGAGTAGTGTTTTTGAGGTTACAGGACTTGATGAAAATAGTTATGGATTTATTTAATATTTAAGAAAACTATTTGAAAGTAAGTTTATTCATTTAAATATTTTTAAATATTTTCTGGAGACTTAAAGATGCATTGTTGTCTCAAGAAACTCATATATTCAATCTACACAGTTAGTTTACTCTTTAATTTGTATTTGTGTTAAATAATAAGATTTGAAGAACTTGATTTTATATATTTTAAATTAAAGAATACTTAGTAAATGCAGTTTCTATTGATTCTTTCCTGAAACCTATTTATGTATTTCTTTTTACAGAACTTATCAGAGGTTCCCTAACCATTTCTTAGCTCCTTGAACCAATAATAAACCCGAAACGACTTCCAATAAAAACGCTCCACCTGAAAACAAACTTCCCAACGATCTAGTTCCAATAATTCCTGGAAAAGTTATGGCCCAAACTTTATAGAATTACCTGGAGGAACACTTGTAAGTAAATGCCAGGCACGAGTTGGAGTTCTTCACCGTTTGCATATGCCAAAAGTATATATTCGCTTTTATGGCCAGACGTGACTACTCGGCATAGTTATGGCGCAAAAGTCTAGTAGAACTTTAAATTACAAAAATATATGTATTTTTATATATTCCCTCTTTTTTCGGCTTCAAATCCCGGTGGTATATCCCCTGGTGTTTGTATTGAAAATCTATTGAAAATACAAACGAAAAAATATTCTTGATGGCGGCGGGAGGGAAAAAGAAAAGTTTTGGCTAGGATTAAGCCACGTAAATGCTTGAATAATGTGAACAGATTTAACTTTTGCCATTGTGGAAAAGTTTTTGGTGGATGGAGGCCTGGTGTCCTGGAGGAAGGTAGTTCTCCGCTCTCCGGACAGGTTAATAAAATGGCAAATTGAATGCGCTGCCAGTCGGTGGGCCCGATAAGCTGATAACAGCTGGAGACCTGATAACGATGATCATAATGTATCCGTTTTACCGTTACTGTGTCGCTTTTCGATTTATTTTTGTTTCTTTTTTGTTCTTCCTTTTTTCCGGCTCTTTATCCTCTTTTGTGGGACTTTCTTCCTTTGACCAAAGGCGACAATTTGTTGGCGTTTTTTACGACTGCCAAGTGGCGTTAAATTAACGGGGCGCGGAGGAAGGCTGGAGTAAAAAAGGTGGAAAAGCATCTGCTTGGCGACCCGCATTTTATTTTATGCCGTTTTGATTTTTCCCTTGCTTTTCAGCTTCTTTTTTTTTACTTTTTTCTTTTTTTTTTGTCTCTACTGTTGTCGTAAGACTCCATTAAACAATTCAATTAAGCCACCAGGGGGAGGGCGGGGACAGCTGTTGTCTTTAAAATGTCAAGCTGGACATAATGCGGGTGCAGGCAAAGGAGGTGGCGAACAAGAGGCCACATCCTAGCGCCTCTTCTCCCATTGCCTGAATTAAAACATTTTATGCAAATTTTTTTAGCGCCACTTTCCGAGTTCTTCTCGCATTTTATTCAGCGACCTTTGGCTTCTGCTGTTTGCCAAACGCTTAAAGTATTTACTTTAATTTAATGGCTAAAACGAAAACAAGGAACTCTGCAATTAAAATTGCCGACGCCTAAAAGCTGGCAACAATCACAAAAAATATATATATAAAAAAATAAGGAGAGGCAGAAACGGAAATTAAAATATTTCCGGTTTGCTGAGGAGTTTCTTTTTTGGAAGAAGGAAAAAGAGGGGAAGAAAAGGCTTGGCAGAAAATCCAACTGACTTGGGCCTATGTTAATGCTAATTAAAGTTGAATTGTCTTTAAAGGCAAATTGGTGGAAGTTCAAGAGCCTTTGGTTGACCATAATAATTTATGTAGTGTAAGGAAAAGGATATTGGTGGGTTAAAAAAGGGAAAACGGGGATTAAAATTGTCTACGAACACAAGTAACATTATTTTAAAAGTTAATTTGCAAATTTTTAAAGGGTTTGCATGAAGCTAGAAAGATTTAGCATAAGAAAACAATTAAGGTTATTAATTGAGGCTCTTTTTCACTTAATTGTACATAATTTAATATTTAAATTGTAGTATTTATATATTTTTTTTAATAATTATAAATCTCTAAGGTCATTTTCACTTTATTAAATATTTGAATTAAAGTTTTTCAATATTTTTAAATATTTTTAAAGCCTTAACTTTCTTTTCCTACTAAACTTATGTTTATCCTTCGCCTTTATTGATGATTTCTGATCTAAAATTTAGCATTATGGCTGATGGGTCTCTGGTGGTTGTCATTGCATATAAATGACTGATAAATAGTTGCCGCCGTTTTAGGGGGCATGGCCATGCGCCGTAAAATTGCACCAACGCTGCGTATACGCAACGCGCCAAAGCGCAGATGGGTGAAGACTGCAGACTCAAGTTGGCCAAGAAAGTTATGACAAGGATTTATGAAGTATGCATTAAAAATGAGCAGCTATTTGCTGTTTTGCTTAAACTTGCTTAAAGCTTAAAGCCGGGAAGAAAATAAAATAAAATGAAATGAAACAAAAGAGATGGGAAAAGGGGTCGCAGAAATCTCAGCCAGCTTCGCCTTGAAGACGTTTGCCATTCCCACGCGGATCGGATGGTGCAGAGGAACAGCAAGAGAAACATTGTCGTGTGTGCATATGTCTCTCCGTCTGTCTGTTGTCTGTTTGTTTGCCGCTTGTTGTTTGTCCCGTTTTGTTTGCATACAAATTCTTCAGACGACAGCCGGAGATGCCGCCACATGTGTGTTTGCAGAGGCAACAGGCAACAGACCTGCCCAAGGAGTTGTGTTGAGTTGAGTTGTCTCCCGGGCCGGGATTGGGTCTCCCTGCGGAGTGTTCCTGCTACGTGCCACCTTAACTGTGCATATAAAAATTCGCATATAAATCAGCGACACATTCGCCTCGCAGCCCCGCCCTCTTCCTTATACAGTGTCGTCTGTGTGCCATCTGTAAACATATCGTTATTTATCCATTTACCCCGTTCCACGTGACGGCTTTTAGTGTAACAATATGTGGGTTTTCCCCGGCTTGCACAGGATGCGAGTTAATAGGAGCACATGATGTGGTGGTTCTGTGGTGGTCCCACAGCCCAGGACTGACTCAGACTGGTCGAAAGTCAATCAGTTTCTAAGGAATTGTTTGAATTACAGAGGGGATAACCAACAGGATATTAAGTTGTAAAGGAGACAACTAGTATATACAAGAAGTTGAAGAAGTGAATCTTACTTGAATTTTCTGAGATATTTTAAATAACTAAATAAGTCTAAAATTCCTAAATAATAGTTGGGAAAGCAATTTTAAAAATGTTTAACTTTAAAAATAAAGTTGTCCCACATTCCTTATTATTTTAAAGGCATTTTCAAGACCAAGTAAGCTTTGTAAATATTAACGTATTTTATATTCCTCATTTCTTCCTCTTTTGTTAACAGAGTTAGTTCCTGCTTATTTATGCACCCTACATTTTTTATTGTAGTTTATTTATATTCCCCTTCTCCCCCACTAAATGCATTTTCCTATTTATAAGCAGCTTCCGTTTGGCACGTTTCCCCTCCTGATGACAGCTCCCGCTTGGCCCGGTAACCTGTCCCATTTAAGCCATTCTCGAAACTATTATAAAAGACACTCTTTTATTTTTGGCGCACTTCACATGAATATAAATGCAGTGCTTTGCCCGCATTTACTGCTTATTTTTCAGCTCTCATTATCTGTATTTTTATCTGTATTTTTATTTTTATATATAGTACACACAAAACACATGATGAGCTCGATTTTCTTTTCATTTTCGTAATAGCGCTCTGACAATTTTCATGCGAACTGGCAACAATTTTTCACCGTCAGGCGGCTGCGGCGGCAGCAAATCCAACGACGACGAAGGATGCAGGGACCTTATGCAAGGATCCGCAGCAAGGGCAGGAACTTGAGAGCAGGAAACAGGAAGAGCAGCGTATCCCCAGCATCTCTGGCTTTCCTCCATCCTCTTCTGGCTACGTGACGTCTTTCTCTCGAGACGTCACAAGATTTATTGTATGCAGGTTATGTATGCTTTGCCAGGGTGTAAATATGCAAATCGCTTTCTTTTTTCTCTTTTTTCCTCCTTTTTTTTTGTGGCACTCTGACGACTTTTTCACAGCAACTGAAATGTGCTTAAAATTTGCAAAATTGTAGTTCATTTTTATATGCTGTCGAATTTTGTGCTTTCCTTTGTTTCCCCTTCACTTTTTCCCCATTTCACCTTGGCAATTGTCCTGGGGCCGCAGGATGGCAGCTGCACACGGAATACCAACAGGGTTTTTTTCCCCCTACGACTTAGTTTGATTTGGCTTGGCCAGATTTCCCTCAACGGGGGGATCCCCGGAATGCATCCATCTCTCATTGTACTCCTCCCGATTCACCTTCTGTTTGTCTTTCGGTTTGTTTTTCCACTCCTAACAAGGCTTTGAGTGCCATTTTCTGGTTTGACTTTTGGTTTATGGTCGAGCACCATTTTCAGGTTCATAAAAACGAGGCTGTTAAAAAAGAACAAGGCGCCTTCTTTTAGGCCTCTTTATCCTTAATACTCTATATCCTTTTTTGTGTGGGCGGAAAACGTTAGTTTTTTTTCAGGGCTTTAAGGTTACTTAAAGGTGTGCTTGCTTATAGGTTTAAGGTTATAGTGATAAAAAATACTATGCACGAGATTATTTAGTTTTCACTTTAAAATTTATTTAAAGTTCTTGTTTAAGAAAAAATATAATTTCCCTTTTATATAAAAAACAATTAATCCAAAAATAATTAATTTAAATCACTAAATACGATTTTTTATTGAAAGAAATTCGAAAGTGAAATAAATCCATAAGAAAACATAAAAAACCATAAAAAGTAAGTGCATTTTAATGTCCAACTCTTTCTTATTTTTAACTTCACAGGTATTCCTTACGAATTAAAACCTTTTATGGCAATCCGTGGCCGTGTCCCTTTTAATTGAAAATTAAAAAGGTTGCACATAAAAAATTAAAATTAATTTCGTGCCGCTTGGCCAAAATCAATTTGACCCTATTGTTAAAGCAGGATCGAGTTAGAGGCTCGGGCCTAACTCCTTTTTAATTCGAGTCCTGAAATCCTCATTTAAGCAGGCTTGCTATTAAAAATGCATACTAGGCCACACACACCGCTCTTTTGTGGCCGGGAATCTTTCCAACTTTTTGTGCTGGGACAGCGCTGAACTTGAACGTGGGAACAAGGGAAGAGGGAGGGAAAATCCCGGGGGGGAGGGCGTGTAAAATGGCCAACGAAAATTGCAGCTGCCAAGCAAACACATGGAAAAACCACAGCAGCCACTTCCGCGAGTGCCAGTCCGGGGAAGCCCCGGGATTCCGCAGCCTGCCATCCTTCCTTGCTTCCCTCATGATGATGCCTCATTTGGCGGCTTGTTGTGGCACAAAGCGTCAGAAAAAAACCAAAAAATTATTAAAAGAGTCGACTAAAGGATACTCTCTGTTCGAGGATATTTTTAAAAAATTTTAAATTAGCTTTGAAAGTATAAAATAAAATTAATTAGGAGAGTCATTACTAGACATTTTGAAGAGTATTTCTGGTAGCATGTAAGGTCCAAGTATTGTTTTTTTTTCTCCGAAATTCATTAACAGCATTTCATAGATAGAAACCTTAAAAAAATCCCCCTGAAAAACAATATATAAATCCTAATAATATCCCTTAAAATTTAATTATTTAACTAACTTGTAAATTAATATTTTTCTGGCATCACTTGTTCAGACCAGTAATTCCCCTTTATTTCCCTGACTGAAACAACAACGGCAGAGTTAGCAAAAATGTTTAAACAGCTGGTAAAAGACAAAGGACAAAAAGGACATGGCCGCACATACACACAAGTACCCATATATGTGGCTGGGGGTAAACGTGAAACGCGAGCAAACCGTCGGGAACACAAAATCTGACGCCTAAACGCAGCTTAGCGATTAAAGCGCTTTTCAAATTTTGGCCTCTGGGGCATTTTTAAGCGAGCCAAGCTGGCTAACATTTTGTTTTTCCGCTCTCTCCCTCCACCACTACCATTCCCACCACTGTCCTGGCCATGTTTGCTTTGGCTTGAAGCACACTTGGGGCCATGCGAGGAGTAGTGTTAATTTCCCTATAAACTGCAGCGACAAGTTTATTTTCGGTTCGTTGTTTTCGCCTCCACTACTGCATGCTTTGAGGCGTCTCTGCGGTTTTTCGATTGCCAATTCCCTCTTTTTGTTCTTTGGGAATAGCAAAATAGGATAACAAAAGATACAAGGAGGATGCAAGGAGATACAAGATACAAGAGATACATGGGTCAAGTGAGTAAACTAATTAAGGTGACAAGTTGTTTAGTGTTTTTGTACATTAAATATATTTATTTGTGGTAGAAAGAAGGTTATTTAAGAGCTGGAAGCCTAAAGAACTCGTTTTTAAAGTTTGCACAACTAATGAAAAATATTTTTAAAATAATTTAAAGAATCTAAGCTAATATAATTTAATTCCTTGAAGTACCATGTTCCCTGAAGTTTTTCCTTAATTACTCACTACACATCTCCTCATTTTTTCAGAGTTAAGTAATTTATGGAATTTAATTCATCTTCCCTTGTTTCAATTTGTTATTTTTTTCTACAAAACCAAATGGCATCATTTGCAAGAGTTTTCTTCCTTAGCTCTGAATAGAAAACTGAGTACAAAAGAAGTCCTAGAAGTTGGAAATTCCTTGCCCCGCAAGAGGAAAGGATGTCACAGTCACAGCTTGCGACACATAGCCAATGTTGTTGCTAAATTGTTAAATAAATCAAAATCCGGAATCACAGAGAGAGATAGAGAGAGAGGAGAGAGAACCTCAAGCCGAAATGGCGCGACAAGTGCCAATTGCAAGGACATCGTCAGGATCACACTGACTGTTATTGATGTGCTTTTAATTGAGGTTCGTGTGTATGTCCGTGTGTCAGTGTCTGCAATATGGAATGTGTGTGTGTGTCATCCTGTTGCCTGTCCAATCACTTGGCTCATAACGGAATTTTATTAGTTTTTTTATCCTTCTAGAATTTCAACACTTACCGGCTGCAGTGGCCAACGACGTGTGGGCCATGCAAATGGTCAGAACCAAAACTGTCAGGAGGCCGATGGGGTTGGGGTCCCACCTCCGGCGGCCCCGTCTCTGCTGGTTATTATTGCATTTTTTCCTGGACATCTGCAGCAGGTCCGTGCTCAGCTGGGAGTACTCTGAATGCTTCTCTGAATGCTTCTCTGAATGCTTCTCTGAATGCTTCTCTGTTCTGTGCATTTCTGTAGCTGCAAAATGGATAAATGAAAAGCGGAAAATTAGCCATGAAATAAGTTTTGGGGAAAATCTTTAATTTGGTCTCCTTTATATATAGTTTTATTGATTTCCTTTCTTCTAATTTATGCGCAAAGTCTGCTACATCAGCCAAAAAAAACTTTGAAAATTAAAAAATATGTCACGGAAAAAGTTTGAGAAAGACAAGAAAGGAAAAAGAAAGAGTTCAAGGGGTCAAGGCGAGCTGTAACTAAAAAAAATAATTGAAAATAAGTTAAGTGACTTTTACTCAAAGAATACTTAAAGTCAAACTGAATGAATAGAATTATTACGTGTGTTAAGTGAGTGAGATAATACGAGTTTTTACCCCTCTGATATACATATATTTGGCCATATTTTAACCCAGCTTCTTTTATCTTTTAAACTATAATAAATAAACTGTTTTCGCACAAAAAATAAAAAAGAATCAACCATTAATTTAAATGATTCAAGCTCCAGCCAGACGAAACCGAAATAATTTGCATTTATTAAGTTTTTGCAACCGATTGAATACACACGTTCGTTCTCCCAATCACACAATAAAGATGTTAAGCATTTTATGCTAAGTGATTTATGTCAAATATGCCATGAATATTTCATGTCAACATAATTTGGTTAACGGTTAACATATTATTGGTAGTAACACGCGGTATGCGAGATGCTTAATTCGATAAAGCGCCAGCTTTCGATCGCATAAATTTATCTCTTGTCTGTCAGAGGGGCGGGTTCTCTATGTTAATTCCCAAATTGTCCAGTTGAAAGATATATATATATATATATATAAAGATATAATAAAGCTATTAGCAGACGGATGAAACTGTAAAACGAATAGAACAATGCAAAATATTGTACAATTTGAGGCAAATTAAATATTAATTAGTGTGGCGTGTGCATAAAAGTTAATTAATGATTTTTTACGCCCTAGGTGTTAATAATTAATGAGCATGAGTAGCGTTTTTGCTCTCCCCTCTCCCTCCCCTCCACTGTGTCTGGGGCTGAGTTGTTGATTTACGGATAATTAAGCAGATTGCAAATAATATGCACAATAAATAAATAAATAATCAATCAGTTGGCGGGCATCAAATATGTGGGAATGTTTTCAAAAAACATTTGTGGAGCAGTTTTTATGTTGTAAAACTTTTTATAGATCACAGTTGCCTTGAGTTTTAGGTTTCAATTGGATTTTTGGTTATACATTTACTTCATTCCTTCTTCTCTTGGCTTACACAACAGTTCCTTTGCTTCCAAAATTGGTATTCCCTTTTTTTTTATTTAGTTGAATAAGTTTTAGAAAAATCGAGTAACAAAAAATATTTTGCTGAAATGTCGAATAACTATGGTAAGTTTGGGATACCTAAATTCCCCTAGAAAAATCCAATATTATTGTGTTTCCAGGACCTGGACCTGGCGCCTATATGCTGCCCAGCTGCTTTGGTCAAAAAGGACCGCAGTACTCTTTTGGTCAAAGGATTGATCGCCGGAAGCATGAGAAAGTTGGTCCTGGACCCGCTGCCTACAGAATCGATAAGGTCACCCGATTCGGCAAGTCCGAGGGCCTGCAGTTCTCCATTTTGGACAGGAGTCCCCTCAAGAAGCAAATGCCCATCAAGTTCTATTGAAGTCTGAACGTTACCTTAAATGTGGATCCTCAGAACCTTGAGGGGATTTAAAAAGATTGAGATTATTTTTGTGAGATGCTGCATGCGTGACTGTCAAATAAATTAGAGTAAACTTGGGTTAACTTTACTAGGCCAACGAAGGCTCTTATAAGAGCTTAACCCTTTGTCGACAAATACACCGCTTTGTTGTAATTAATCCTTGTATTGACATACAATTTACCTCTGAATGGGTGCCATGGAAACTGGCGATAACTAATCGCCGTTCCCTTTGGCACTGCAATTAATTCGATGACGCATTCAAATGTACATATCGGTGGCCGAGGAGGTGGGAATAATCATGGACTTTGCGGTGTGTCGAGTATTGATACACAATGCGGCGACAACCACTTGTTGGGGCCCCGGCAGAAAGCCTTTTCCGCCCAGAAAGGACACTCCACGTCGAGGGCTTAGAGAGGGCACTTCAGTGGGCTTTGTGAATGCAGGACTGGACTGTGGAGTACGTGGCTCTGTAATGAAGCCGCCGGTGGCGAGCAGCAGCTCTCTTAAGTAACTCACTTCGTCGACCCAAGGAGGAGCAGCTTCTGGCATCTCTAAGCGAAAGCCTGTTATTTTCCCCGCTGCTTGTAATAATCACACAGTAAACAGGCACCGGCCAGCAGACGCGACTCGGGAATGGAATGAGATGAGGTACACAGGGAAAAAATGTCCTTGATTTCGATATTTTATAGAATAAAAGTAAGTAATTTTTTTATTATTATAGCTGCTGAAAAATACTTCTAAGAGCAAAGATAATGTAAAATTAAAATTACCTAAAACTTTTTTGACAGCCTAAGCAAATGAATACAACATTTGTTATTTAAAATATCTTAACAAATTATTTTCTAAACAAAACATCCCAAAAGCAGAAGAAGCATCTTCAAGATATTTTCTTGTAATATTTCTTAGTTCTCTTATTTATAAATGTTCCACTTTTCCCTCAGTGCCTTCAACTTCATCGTGAGAATGGGCAACAGAGAGCCAAAGAAAGGAAAGGGCTTTGGACTAACTGAGACTGCCATCCAGGGATCCCTTGGCCCTTTCCGCCACCACCAGCACCACCTCCCTCCGGTTCAGTTGTAATTGCAACGTCAACGTAAATGCAAGGCACTGGGCACAAGGCACTGGCACTGGCGACTCAGGAATTTCACGGATGTGCGATGTGCGTGCATTTTGCAGATGCCCTCAGTCCAAGTCCAAGTCCAAGTCCCAGTCCCTGTCCCCGTTCCCCGTCCTCCTCTGTATTCCCACGCAGACTGACCACTGAGCTGGACATCACGTATTCGCACAGACACACAGGCAGGAACGCGAGCATTTGATTGCATTTTCGCTGCAGGATTGGGTGGAGTTTTGAAGGGGCAGCACAGGGCAGGGGCAGGGGCAGGGTTGTGGCAACCCGAGAACTTGGGCAACTTCGGGAACACTGCCCCTTTTTCCGCCCAAAGATTTATCTGTGCGCGTTTATTTTAATGTTACGTTCTGGCATCTTAGCTCATTTTTGCCTCACTTCGGGCATCGGTTTTGTACTCTTTTTTGGGAAAGGTATCTTGGCATTCTTTGGGGTTTTAGGATGTATAATGTAGCATTGAAAAATCTTATAAATATTAGGAATTGATGCAGTAATTAACTTTATAAAATAAACAAGTTTATTACAAATGTATTTAGAGAGACTAGACAAGGTAGTTCAACCTAGAATTAAAATTAAATATAATATTTCTTTAATCCATGTTTCTCAGAACTTGTCTTAAGCTTTCCAGATTTTAAGGTATTCCCCAACTTTCTCAAGTTAAATATTCTTTAAAGTACCCTTTAATATATATCCATTAATTTTTTTAAAGTATAATAAATCCAAATTTCAAAGAGCATTCCTCTAATCCCCGCCAGAGTCATGTAGAGTAATTGCCGACGTCTTGTTTAGTTTTCGCCTGGGTTAAGCAGCCTCTTTGGATGCATTGGCCACTGGGATATCTTTGTCTTTATGAAGCCGTAGCCAGGCTCCACAGCCACATCATCATCATCTCGGGCATCCTCGATGGCGTGCCATTCCTTAACGTGGTACGTTGACCGCTCGGAATGTTGATTCATCTTCTTCTGGGTTATAACTGCTGCCAGCTTCTCTCTTCATTTTTTTTTACAACTCCACTTGCTCTTTTATGTCAATCAGCAGCTTGGCATGCTCGGCCAAGCTCCAACTCCAGCTCCTGCTCCTTGGCTGCCATCTCCTCGTTTATGGGCCATCATCGTCATCGTCATCGTCATCGTCATCACGTTGGCTGCATTGGCTGCATCTATTTTTAGTGGTGCTCGTGCTCTATTCTATTCCTGACTCGTTCAGTATGTTAGATCCCCATGTTGGGCCCTGTTTCTCACTCTCTATTATCCCCATAATAAGCGAAAATTGCCCTTAAGTGGCCAGAGAGTATAATGCATTCCCTTTATTTTTAGCACGATCTTGGCCCGTCGTCGGGTCTGTCTGCCTGGCCAGTTACATGAATAATTGCCAGTTAGGTTTGCAGCTCCGCATGATCGGAGTGGATAATTGTAAATGGGCATAGAACTTAATTGCATTTAAATGCAGGGGCAGGTGTGGCTACTGCTAGTGCTACTGCCACTGAAATGTGGTCTAAGAAATTCTGAAGTTTTCTAAATCGTAGGTACTTTAAGCAGAGATTTATTTATATTTTATTTAATAAAAAATGTGTGATATGTTAAAGTATTTTAACTATAAAAATCACAAAAAGAATAGTGAAATTTGATTGCCTTCTTAAAACAATAGTATGTGGCCTATGTTTATCCCTTTAAATAATTCTTTTGATAACTATTTAAAGTTATTTTAAAAGAGTTGACAAAATTAGGTTTTGGTGAGTTTTCCTACTTTATTTCCTGTTGGTATAATTCTTCTAATTGTAAAATACATATTTTGTTTATTATTATTATATAATTTAATATATAATATTACATATTTACACAGACTCAAGCACTCCATTACAACCTTAAGCGATTTCCCAAACCCTGCTCATCTATCAAGGTATTTCGTTGGCCAACTTCCATTAGCAATTCAGGCAATCAATGAAACCTTTTCGGCAAAATAACAAATATACATGTTACATATATATATATATATATATATATATATATATATATATTATATGTACATATTGGTAACAAAAGCTATACATTGTGGGTAATGTTAATTTGACAGCCGTCGGCAATTGGTTTCCATTGAACTGACAA
Organism: Drosophila punjabiensis; assembly: GCA_008042585.1. Taxonomy (NCBI): domain Eukaryota; kingdom Metazoa; phylum Arthropoda; class Insecta; order Diptera; family Drosophilidae; genus Drosophila; species Drosophila punjabiensis. Next base: position 260,715 of record VNJR01010772.1, read on the forward strand.
ACACACGCCGGCTGATTGAAGGGTCATCGCAGGGTTGAATGGGAGGGAACTCGAGGAAGTCGCCGGGCTGACCTCACACGCACTCATTGGCTTTATTTATTCTATTTCCGATTTTAATTGATAATACTGAGCTGGCTGCTGAGCAGGTATATATATTCCTGAATCGGATTGCTGTTGTCTTTTGTGTGTAACCTCCCCTTGATTAGCCATAATCGACCCTGTTCCATGCACGTGACTTGTTTAAGTGATTGCTTAAAAATATTTTTCGCTCATTTAATGTGTTTGTGTTTTGCCAAAATTGGGGAAATTTTCGCTTCCATATAGTATATATCTAATTCGAATAAAACTATTTATTCGTTATGCTTTTAATTTCAGGGCTGACCCAATTTTACGCCAGAAACATCGAGAACTCTGATAATTGGGTTTATTTTCGCTTGGCCATAACATTTTGCGGTTACCTTAACTCAACTCTCAGCCAAAATGATAGCCATAAAGCCCTTGCTGTAAGTCATCGGCTGGCCAGCTTAAACTAAGCCATCGTATCAAAACTTTTCAGGAATTTAAGACCCATTTAATGTGAGTCAAAAAGTCAATAAACCCAAGCGCGCGTCTTCGCCTTCCTGCTGTTCAGCAAAAAAGAAAAAAACAAAAAAATAATAAAGAAAAAAAGAGAAAAAGCCAAAAACAAGATGAGAAAACAAAAGTGGAGCAACAAAAACCTGTCACGTACAACAAAAGTGCATTCACATTTTGAAAGTCAAAGCGGGATGGCGAACTTTTAATGTATCATCATCGATGGGGAGCAGCATCCCTGTTGCGTTGAGATATACACTCAGGACTAAATGCGGAAATTTCTAGATTAAATCGGGTATAAAATACTTTAATTTAATACAGAAATATTTAATTTTAAAGGATTTCTTTACTACTTCCTTTTTATGAAAAGTTAAAAAAGATTATTTGACACAGAAGCTATTTATTAATATAAATTGATATTTTATAGTTCCGATACATGGGCCAAAAATAATTTATACTTTATTCTATATTTATATCTATATCTATATCTTTATTTTTCTAAAAACAATTAAGGATATTCCCGCTAACATGAATACCCAATTTAATCCAAGTGTATTGGAACATTTCTATCTTAAAGCTGAATGCCCGCAACAACTTTCCTTGTTGGCCAAAGACAAATTCAGTCAATTACTTCATTATGCGTTGAGGTTTTTGGGTTCGTCTGGCTGCCTCCTTGTCTTGTGTTCCCTGGCCCCTGCGTGTCCTGTCCCCGTCTCTGAATTCAATTCCGTCTCCTTGGGGAGGTGGAGGCGAGCAAGGAAAAGGTCCTTTCTCGGCTGTCTGCCTGCTGTCGTCTGTCATCAGGTGAAAGGCAAATAAAACGTCAATTTGTATCGCCAGTTGTGTCCTTTTCTTATTATTCATATGCATATTACACACATTCGGAATTTATTCATGCCTCCAAGCCGCACCTCCCCCTGGCAACCTTTTTATGTCAATAATCATTTACATGTTTATCTAATTTGGCCGGGATTTTTCCTCCATCTCTGTGGCAGCTTCAACTTGAACTTGGAGTGAAATTCACTTATTGCCGCGCAAAAGTGGGCCACGACACAGATACTATATGCACCGATCTCTCAGATACAAATCGTTTCCTCTGCCAATAAAAAAACGAGTTGGTGCTGGGGGGAAGTTGTAAAGCGGCCGAAAAATAAAGAAAAAAAATGAATATAAAAACCGAGCCAATGAAACGAGCAACTTTGTCGGTGTACTGGCCGCCTGTCAACGCAAGTGTTGTGGCAGCAATTATTGCTGTTTCCGTATGCGAATTTTCATTTTGACAGGCCCGAAAGGCAACAGAAACTGCACGTCGCATAGAGGATATATCCTGAATTATTCTTGGTTGGCTGACTGCACACACTGCCTGAAATCGATAAAGTTTCGTAGGGGAAACCAGGACTCGTAAATAAATAGGAACAAGGCAGATATTAATGGAGACTTTGTACATAAAAGGAGTGACATTTTCTTTGTCTTGTTTTGGGTTTATGAAAATGTAATATTATTTAAAAAAAAATATTAAAACTAAGGCAAAATAAGCTATAAATTCTAAGATTTGGTTTAGGTTAAAAGCGATGCATTTAGCAATACAGAAAATTTAATGTTGGATTATTATTTAGCTTATTGAATAATTTGTACTTCTAATACAAGTTCTATATTATTAAAATTTTTTTGAAGTATTTTTTGATATATTAAAGTTAATATATAATATATTCTTCATTTCTGGCACTATAAAACACAGTTGTAACATTATTGTGGCCTAAACTAGGATATTTCCCTATACACTTTAAATCTCTACAAATTCAATTTAAATTGATTCTTTAACTTAGAGCCTTCTAAAGTTAGTTCCAACTTTCTTTAACTACTAATATATATCTTATTTAATCAAATACTGTATCTTCAACTTAACAACTCAACTAAACCAAGTAACTACCCTTTTGTCTAGAGACAATAACTCTATCGCGGGCAGCGTGTGTGTCTGTGTCAGCGCCACGTTACGTTCTTGACATTTTGTTTAAAATGTTTGCTCTGCATTTTGGTAACTAGCCGCAGCTCCGCTTCGGCTTTCGGCTTTCAGCTTCAGCTTTCAGCTTCGACGGGCTCTAATAGCCAGGCCAAAAAGGGCTGCCAGCGGTATCCGTGGGTCGTTCACCGGGAACGGGAACGGGAACTGCTTTTCGGGGCGGACTGTCTAAACGCCTTTGAATTTTGCGCTGATTTGACACAAAAATTTGACGTAAAGTAGTTGACGCTCAGCCGCTTTGTAGTCAAAATGCAAATTGTGCATGAATATTTACCCCTCTGGCCCCTGCCTTCAAGGAAAAGGTTTTTGTTTACGCTTGTTTTGCTATAACTACAATTAGGGGAATACACATTGGGCTGGGGGCTGGGGAGGGGTCAGAGGTAAAGTTTTCCGCCTCCTTTGGGTATCCTGTTATAAATTTCGTATCCAGCAGATACTTACAACAGTTTTGTGGCACTTTGCCTACATGTGGATGCCATGGCAACAGGAACTCTCCAAGAGCGGCAGAGTGTGGGAAAAAATGGCAACGAAAATCAACAACTTGTATTGCAGAGAATTCGCCTTACTTTGGTGGAAGTTTTTCGGAAGGAAAGAAACTTTACTGCAAGTAATGATTGTCAAAGGAATTCGATACAAGAAGCAGGACTTTTAACTTGCAGACCAAAAATTTTCTGGCCTCAAAATAGTTGATTAATATGTTTGTTATTAATAATAAAATGTATATGTAACTGGTGGGAAGTTTATAAGTTTTAACTGGTTTACATTTTAAATTACAGGCAAGCCTCAGAAAGTTATCAAAATGAAAGATAGAGTTATCCTTTCTTCAGAAATTTTATTTTGTAAGAACCACTTCTTATTTTCTTTAATAAAATAATTCAAAAATGCTTCCTAAACCATCCAACCTTTTCTTGGGAACCTTTCCCACACCTGATATATCTTATTATACATCTTTATCTCCTCCTACATATAACTCACGTCTTCCCCTGACATTGATTAACCAAAATATCACGCCTTGGCGCTAATTGAACATTTGGCTTAATGGCAAAACATAAATTGCTGAATATGTTTAGCACAAGGCGAAGCCCTCATAAAGTCGAGACGAAGCCAGGTTCCCTCGCAGCTGCCCGGTATTATTTGTGTTTTTATAGTGCCAGTGATTAATGCTCGCAATAAATAGTATTGGCCGACGGTGAGAGAGAGAAAAACCCGAAACTAAATACGGATGAGTCAAGTGGGTCTGGACAAACACAGGCGATCGATATTCAATATCATTTCATTTCACAATGAGGCCGCAAAAACGCAAAATCATTTTTAAACGCTTTTCGGAATTGTTGAGGGCGCCGCACTGGGCTTTTTAAATATATTTTTAAAATTAATTAAAACTACACGTACGCGGCGAAGGCTGCCCGGGTGGGCGCCTTTTATTGGAATATTTTGCTGTTCGGTGGCGGTCACGTGTGTGTTCAGATGCGCATTTTTCGGCCAGAGAGATGATCTAAGCTGACAAAATTTCCAAAAATAATAATACGAAATGCCCATCTTATTCTGGTCGATGTTATTATTATGATTTTCGTTTGAGCAGAAATATGGGTAAACAGGTTCCGACAGAAACAATATAAATATAAACAAAGCCCCGGCTCGAGTCACCTGTGAATATGTTTATGAATTTCAAGCGAAACGAAATAAATCTTTTGTAAAAGTTGCAGAATTTTTTTTGCAAGGGTTTCCCGCCAGACTCTCTCTTCAGAAAAATAATATATATACAATATATTCAAGATGCGTCAGCCACGAAATACTTCAAGTGGCGACCGGAAATTGGATGGTTAAGTCACCAGCAAACAAATAATAACTTGGCTTTTTAATTGTTTACCTTGTTGAGTGGCAGCTTGTTTCAAAATAAGACTTTTAATATGCATTAAATATATATATAACAACAGTAAGCCAATAAGGTAATAAATTGAATTTATCTGAAGTTATTCATTGATTTTATGTTTGTTTTCTTTTCATTAAAAGTTTTGCATTTATTTATTTATACTTTGCCGGGCCCAACAGTGACCAAAAAAAATGTATATATATTTCACCTTTATTGGGTTTAAGCAAACATATTCATGAAGTTCAAGTGAACCAAGTTGGGGTTTTTTGTCAAAGTCAGAAGTGACGTAGGGAAAAAATTAAATGCGAATAACGAATGGGGAATGAGCTGTTTCCTGGTAACCAATGTGCAACAAATTAATTGATTTAATATTTAGTGAGCGAAAAAATGCCCGCGAGTGAATCAATTTTTCGCCTATTTATTCATGGGGCTTAAATGCTCATAACTCGTTTATGTTTTCACTTTTTACGAGATGAGCAATTACAGGAAAATTACATGTAGGCAGCCAAAGCTAATTTCTGCTGGTTTTACTGCTGTATAAGCTTGGTCTTTTTTTGAGCAACTCTACGTAAGAGTTTTTGGCTTTGGTTTCGGTTTTCAAAAGTAACCATTACTTAGCCATGCAGGCCGTGTTGCCGTAGCCACGCAATTTGTGCAAAATGCTGGAAGCCACTGCCAATTCAAATTCAACTCATCTAGCATTTCATTCATAAAAATTCACAAATATATTTATTTTTGAAGATGTGTACGAGTTGGATTTTGGCATTATTTTTATCGTTCGTCTGCACTACTTTAAATGGGTCCACGTGCCGAGTTCGTGGGTGAGGACCGTCGCGGCGCGGTGCGGTGCGGCTGTCGAGGGTTAAGCGCGGTAATGAGCATTGTTAAAATGCGTTAAATGATTTTTTGCATTTAGCCACTTTGCCTTTGTGGTCTCTGCTTTGTCTTGGCCGCTTTTGCAAGCCATTTTTGCACAGAGTTTGATTTGTTTGGCTTTGCCTGCCTTTGGCCACATACTTGCCACCTTCTTTATTTATTATGAATATTTTCTGTTTGTTTTTCCCCCTAAACTGGCCGGCAGGAAGTTCCAGCCATAAGTTGGGGTTCTTAGAGAAATATATTTGAAGGAAATATAACTTACTGTCACTAGACAACTCTAAATAAATATAAATCACCTAAAATACACCTATTTAAAACTCAAACTTAATAGATACATTAAAGCTCTTGAGGTAGAACGTCAAAAGTGACCTCATTTCAGGCCACAAATCATATTCTAAATTCATTATAGTTTGCAGTGCTTGGTGCTTGGCACACGTGAAAGATATATACTGTCGCGTTTAGGCGAGAAAACACACATCGCTGGACTATCATCAACACGCGACATTGTCCGAGCATATTGCTTAATCTCACGTAACAGAAATTATTCTATAATAATTCTCGGAGCTACGCGGTCGGACAAAAGATTTCGCAGGCATTTAGATGTCTGATTTATATTTATTTGTGTGTACGCTCTTTATATATATATACACTCATCTAAATGGACCATCCTTAACCTTGAACCTGGACAAAGTTAATAATTTAAATCAACTAATTGCTGGCCATAATAAAGCAAAGTGTATTTATGGGCGCCTGACAAGCTGCGAAAATTTTCTATTAACGCCCGGAGGCTTCGCTTAATTTGCAAAGAATCCCCAAATGAATGTGCCAAAAATTGAGGAAAAAGATTTCAGATTTCAGATTTCAATACAATAGCTGTCGGAATTAACACGCCATTATAGAGAAGCTGTCAAAATGGGGAAAAAAAGAGGAGAAAAACCCACAAGAAAAGTTCACAAGCCACGGCTAAAAAGGCAGACACGCGTGGCTCGCCATTTGTTTATTGTTGATTTAGTTGTTGGATCTGCTGTATATATAGTAGTTGGATATAGCCCGGCAACAATGCCATTAAGCTTAATGTTTATTATCTATACAACAAGCCTACATGAACACATGAGACATGAAACAACGAACGGTCGGGAAAAAATTGTGACAAGTAGCAATGAACCTTGTAAGGTCTGGGCTGCTGTGCCGCCGAGTGGCATTATTCCATCTGCCCCACACATCGCTCTATAGCAATGGCAACGGCAAGTCTCATAAATTTTGAATACATTTCAAACACCTGTAATCGTAAAAAATCAGCATTTAGACGACAGTCGAATATGCAGACAGTTTTTTATTTATTATTTGTGAAGACACGACACATAACACTCTGGAAATAAAGAGCAAAATGCGATAATAGACGAGCGATAATAAAAGAGCTTGTCAGGTGTATATATTTAAATATATAAATATATATGTATAGTTAACTATCAAATAGGTAACTGAACTATGTTTACAAAGTGAAACAATCTCGGGGGAGTCGCCACATTGAACCACCTTTTAAAAGCAATTTAACCAGAAGTATTGTGTTAACAGCTACTCAGACTTCAAGGGAACCCGAGTGTTCTATATATATTTAGTAGTATTTGGTGTGTTTTTTAAGGAAAACTGATTGCTAATAACTTTAAAAGTTTACTTACTTAAACTTAAAAGGTTGCAAAACTATATCAAAAATTTAGGAAGGTATTTTCATTTGATTTATCCAAATTTGGTAATAAATTCTTTGAAATTAAATTCGAACTAAATAAACAAAGTTTTATTTTCTATTTAAAATTAATTGTATTATTATTCGATTGACATTTCATTAGAATATTTTTTTATTACTATATTTAATTACAATATTAACTATGTTTTGCACTTTATATATGTGTTATTAAATTTCTTTGAGTACAACTTCATTTTTTTCCCTGCCTGAATAATTTCTACATTTTCCTTTCCAACAAAACCTTCCATATTCCCTCCAGAAATATATTTACAATACTTTCTGTTCCACAAGATCATTTTATTATAATTATATATTCATTTTATAACTAATATTTTTCATTAAATTAACGTAAACCCAGCTTTTCTTATTTTCCCGAATTATTCCCCCTGCAACCTCATGCTACCCCCCATAAATATACATATTTTTTTGGCGCATTTTCCCCCCTTTTCTTTGGCAGACTGAAAATCACCAAGCTAAAGGCAAACAAATTTGAAATTTCTTGTTCAATAATTTCACTCTTGGCAACCGACAGTCAACAACTTGTGTATTATTTTCGTTGTTATTGTAATTTATGACAAGTGTCTCCTGGTTTTGTTGTAACTAACACCCGTACAGTACTTACATTTGGAGCCGAAATATAAAAATATTTCGCGCTTTATATATTTGTATATATATCTTTCGGATTATCGGCAACGCCGTAGAGTTGCTGCCTCGCTGTTGGCCTTACCCACGTTTCTTGCGTTTTCTTTTGCGTTTTTTATTTTATTTTTATTTATATTTCTTTTTTTTAGATATGTATATACCATAGGTACATGTTATGTTTTAGTGCTTTTCCAATTTCTTATTCACTTCATGTCCGCGCACAGTCACACACGCACAACAGTAGCAGCAGTAGTAGCAGTAGCAGTAGGGCTCGTCCCTCTTACGGAGTACGCACTGTGTGTGCGACGAGCTTGTTATTGGCCGATTTGAGCCGATTTTCTGACGATTTTAGCCGCGTTTTTCAGCCGCGCCGTCAACGTTGAGCGCTCGAAATCTCGTTACTAACTAAAATAAACGAAGCGCGGGTCGGACACAAAAAATCGACATCAGAGCTCCGATGTTTGCTTGTTTTTGTTGTTGTTGGTAACCAAGCTCTCTCGCACACACACTCGTGGTGCCTGCATGCACGCCTCAGCTTCGAACGGCGGCAAGTTCAAGTCGCAATGTTAGGCTTGAGCGGCGATGGCAGATCAGCGATTTAAGAGCAGGTTTTTGTGTTTTTTAATTTAGTGATTATTTAATAATTCTCTATTATTTTTATAAAGGTTTAATTCTAAGATTAAGGTGGTTTTTATAGACTTGAAGGGTATTATTGTTTTAGTTAAAAGCTTGAACATGAATGAAGGAGACATTTCCGACCCTATAAATCATATATATTCTTGATCAGCACCAACAGCAGAGTTTATTTAGCCATGACCGGTAAAAATAAATTTTTCAAAAAATTTCCCAAATTTTATAAGGGGTTACATCATTAAAAATGTCAAAAACTCACAAAAAATTTAACACTTTGAATTTAAAAACTCAATTTGCTGATTGTTTAATCTTTAAAAAACTAGCACAGAAAATCTTCCCAAATTAAAATTAATGCATTTTTGGCTTAGTTATGATTGGTTTAAAATTAAAGTATTAAAAAATATTACAACTTTTAAAGACCAATTTTTAAGCCAAATGTGCAGATCTGTAAGCTTAAAAATAACTGACACAGAAAGACTTTCTGAATTGAATGTAATACATTTTCGGCTTAATTACGATTGATTCTATCAATTGAAATCTTACCTTACTTGGAAAAAACGTAATAATTGTTTTTACATACTCAGACTCTATAAGGGTTATAAAAATAAATAATTCAACTTAGCTTTTTACACACACCTGAGCCAAGTCACAACCTCTTCCGTACTTTAGATAAACAGCTACGCAAGAGAAAAAGTATTTTCTACTAAGAAAGATGTAGTCTTAAACTAAAGTAATATTTTTCTTTAATTTCTTTTTTTTTTAATTTTTAAGTAAATAAAATATTATCAGCTTTTTTACCGCTAAGCGATGCAACACTGAGCTTGAGCCGGCTACGTCGGCGCCCAATATAAGTTCGAATCGAACTTAGCAGCTCAAGATCGAAAGGCAAAAGTGGCAAGCCGGCAAAAAAAAGTTAAGTTGCTGTTGCTGCTGCGGAATTATTGGCAACATGTTGCTTCCGCTAGTTAGTACTTCTCATAAATTCTATTAAAAAAATTTAAATCTACTTCCTATATGCTATTTATTTATTATATATTTAATTTGCAACTTTCCCGTCTGCTCTTAGCCAATATTAAATTGTTAAGCCCCCTTGGTTTGTTTTTGGCATATTTCAAAGAAATATTTCGACAAGTCCTTGGCCAGAATATTAAAAATTCCAGCTTCCCCGCTGGCTTTCGACTTTGCACCTTGGTGGATTTTATAGACCATTTTTTTGTGGTTTTGTTTATATTTTTTTTCCCCCGATTTTGTTGCCAACGGCAAAGTGAAGCTGTGCCGATGACGTCTGTGTCGATTTTTCCCGAACTCGTTTGCTTACTCACACACTGGGAATTATGTCAGGAATGTTGGTGGGACCCGCCCGGGCCATCCAAACGTCCGAACATCCAAACGGTGGTTGTTGTGGCCGCCTGAGATTGCCCCGAAAGTCGGTTGATTAATTTCGGAATCGAGAGTGTATGCACGACGAGAAAATAAGCTGGTAATTTTAAAAAAATACTTAAGGTTTAAGTTAGTGAAATTAGCATTTTTTTTGCTTGATTGAGTTTAAGTCAGGTTAAATCAGTAATGAGTAATATATGTTTTTAAATAAATATATAATTTGATATATTATATAGTCACTTTAAGCCCTTCATTGTGACTAATAAATCGTTGTGTTTTTCTGCTAATAAATTTAAAACATTTTAAAAGGTTTATATTTGGGAAAAAGTTCGACAAAAAAGATAATTACGTTTTTGACATAAAATTTAATTAGTTTGGTCTGAATCCCTTCTTAAATCCTAAACCTAACAACTTTCTGTCCAGCTAAATGTCAAAGATCTCTAATTAATTTATATCCCTAATAAAATACACATTTTTTTCAAGTGTACAATGCAGTGTGTGTGAAGCAGAGCGGTCCAAAAGCCGGTTAACATATTATAGTAACATTTTTGGTCACTCGGAAGGCGCGTGCCAAAGTCTCTCTGCACTTCAAAGTTCATCACCATCCACGAAAGAACTGCATTCCATTGGGTTAATCGGGGCTTATCCCGCTCAATTAACCCCTGGCTGACTCACGTTTCTTGGGGCCACAAGATCAGGTGATTCCGCCGCATTTAAACAAAAAAAAAACCCAATAAGCCATTGACACCAGTTTACGACAATTTCTGCAGAGTTTTACAATCGCTTTTCTGGTTTGCTAAAAGCCAACTCAAGACTTTTTTGATTTTATGCCTTGGTCAGCATGTCCACTTACCTTGTCACTTAAGAAATAAGCCAGAATCAGCAGATATATATTTTTATACTTATTTCGCCACGCGACTTTATCAATTTCCCCGAATTGGCATTCGGCTAATCCCGGGACCAATAATGCAAGGCAGCAAAAGGTCAGCGAAACCTGGAAATTGTATTTAATTTCACGTGTCAGTGAAAAGGTAATTAATAAATGTATAAAAAAGTGATGAAATATTATAATGATTTTAAATATATTATATTGAAATTACTATATTACTATATTAAACCTTATGTGGAATGGGAAACCGATTCCTGTTTTTAATCTATATAAATTCCCAGCATTCCTTTAAAGATACTAAGCTCTAGTCAAACCTAAACAATTTTTAAACAAAATATCTTCACTAAGCCTCTAGATTTCGATTTCCTTAGCAATATCTTTCAGTTTCCTGAGTATCTGTCATTGACATGTGTCAAAAACTGAAATATGAGCGCGGGTCGAGTTGATTGAAAGAGATACGCGTGTTCTATCCTCAAAAAAAAGTAAGAAAAAATGCGGGAAAAATGTCAATCAGAAGTCAAACCGCGACTACTCACTGCAGTTGGAATTTCCGTTTAAAAAAAGTACACAAAACAAGGGGTATTTTTAAATGAAACGAATAGAAAACTAACATTACCTGGACTCAAATTATACTTTTCAAATCTGATAAATTATTATGGGATTTTTAAGACCAAATTTAATTTGTAAAATAAATATTTTTTGTCAAAATTTTACAGACAACTTGAAAATATCAACAATCAATCTGCTAAAGATTTATTTTGAAATTGAAGCTCACAAGAACACACACTCCAACCGAAATGTGTCTTGTAAACACAAGTGTTATATTTTTTCTCCCATATCAACTACAAATATTTTGTTTAAATCTCTAGAGTTCCCCCCGCAGAGCCTGCTCCATATAACTTTCAGCATTTTGGGCATATAAACAAATAAACACGAATATAAAAGGCAAAAACAAACATGGCATTTTGATGGACAATCCTCGATCCATATGGCGCGAATACCCGCGCACCCTGCTAAAGTGTACACGACGAACAAGTCAAACAGAAGCCCGCCGAGCACTCACAATTCAATTTCAGCATTGAAATCAGATACTCCCGAGAGGGAGGGCGGCAGGTAGGAGAGAGACGCCAGCCCAGGTGGGTTAGGTGGTTGGGTTGGGTTGGGAACCCCTTCGGTCGGAGTCAGACTGTTGGAGATGTTTAGAATTTCGCACAAGGTACAAATCTGTTAACGCTTTGAAACCGCAGACAGCCACCGGAATGTTGGCGCAGCCACAGAGCCATATCTCTATTTCCGAGATGCACAGGGGCCTGAGATAAGGAATTACTTTAAATAATGAAAAAATTACCAGAAAAACATTTAGGTTTATTTTTTTTATAAATTGTGGCGAGTTCTTCCGTCGTTTTAGTCTGTTATGCAAATGTTTTTTTGTCATTACTTTCGAAGAAATTAAAATAACTGCAATATAATTAATTATCGATATGTATTGATCTCGGTTTTATACAAGCATACTATCGATTATTGATTTATCAAATACTCTTCATATTAAAACCAAAACTTAATTAATACAATTTCTCTATATTTAAAACCACTGTTCTTACCGCTTTTCCTCCAAACAAAACTGTATGCCAATTCCGGAAGGTAAAACTATAATATTTAATTTTTTTTGAGAAGCTTGGCATTGTCTAACTGATATTATTCCCGATTTGGAGAATAGAATAAGCCGCGGAAAAGAAAATCTACGAAATAGAAATGAGTATTTATTTAATAAATTGCATTTTCTGCACAATTCGCCAAACGGAATCAATTGGTTGTCGCTTGAGTTCCATTTTCCCTTTCAGCCAATTTAAGCCGCTTAGCCGGATGCCGTCTCAGCCTTGGAAATTGCATTTTTCCTCTCCCCTTCTTGTATTAACAAACTGATGGATTTCAGGATTCATTTATTTGAAATATATTTTAACATTTAGATTTCGATTTTGATTTTTGATTTGATTTGTACAGTAGAATCAATAATAAAATTGAATTGATTTAAATATTCTCAATATGTATAGGTAATGAACAAAGCGACAATATTTAATAGCATTTAAATATGGAAGAAATAAAAGTTAAATGTCTTGGTATTCTTCAGTTACTGGGAGTAAGTATTCCCAGTTCCTCGTATTTTGATTAGTGCTAAGGATATTAATCCCTTTACGGCTGCGAGGCCATGCGTATCCTGGCGGTGGCCCTCGACTTTGTGTGTATCTCGGCCGTTCGCAGCGTGATGCCAAAGATGTCCTCGTGGTAGCGACTCTCGTCCTGACAAGAAAATATATATATATAAATATAAAAAAAGGGCAACAACACAAAGTATGTAGATTTGCTGACATCAAATGTGTTTACATTGTTTTGTAACAAAATCGCTCATACGCCGTGTGTGTGTGTCGACGGGGAGGAAGCCCTTCGTCACTATCGGTATTTATGGCCCCAGCTTCACTATAAACCGCTAAGGACACTTACCCGCAATGTTAGCAAAAATGTCTCAACTTCCGCCTCGGTTTTCTGCTCCTTGCCAGCAATGCACTTCCTGTCAAGGATAAAAAAAGGCGCATGAGTATAGAATAGGAAATGTGCTGAGAAAATACAGGAAAGCTAAGGAAAAACATTTTATTTATTCGACGCTCTGAGATATTTATAGAAATCTCTGGGATGATAAAGAGCCATTGTTTATGATTTAAAGGATGTTGCGGAGGGGTATTAAAAGTAAGTAAGTTTGTTAAGGTTTCTTGATCAAGTTAAAGTAAATATTATGTGACTTGGTCAAGATATAATTACTATAAATAAATAAGCATATAATTTCTTAAATCTTTTTCTTTCTGCCTCATTATTTCCAGAATAAACAGTAAGGAAAATTATCACTTGTAATTAGCAAACAGCTGAGACACTGGACCTGGTCATCTGCCTCATTATCTGCCTTGGTTTCAATTAAACTAAACCGCTTATGATTACGAGTTACGAGTTACGAGTCGGTCTTCTTTGAAATCCCCCCTTTAAGGACCAGAGCCATTATGCAATATCCTGTGTGGGAGACGCCAGACCCGTATTTCACAATAAGGCACTTAATCAGGAGCTTTGAAAAAGAATTCCAGCCCGAGGACGGTAGAAGCAGGAAATATATAAAGCCAAACGATGGCAAAATACCTGACCAGCCGGAGGGGCCTGAGGGAGACGTTTACTCCCAGCTGGGAAAATCGGTGGAAAAGCAAATGTGAGGAAAAACGGAGCAGCGCTGCCCCCCGAACTCACAAAGGCAATCAAACTGAGGGCAAAACTATGAGGAGAAGTTAAGAGGCAAACCTTACCTGATGGTCTGGTACACATGCTCGGCCATTGTGACATCGCCGCAGACGTAGATGTGGCCCCGCTCCTGGACAATCAGTTGGTACAACGAATCGAATTCCTGCTCAATCAGGTCCTGCACATATGTCTGCAATGCACAATCGTTGTCGATGTGGATGGATCAGAAAAGCAAATCATTTGTTTAAGCGTTACAGAGAAAAGAACATGATATTGATTGGTCAATCAATTGGAAAATTTTGAATTGGAAAAGAGAGATTTAAAGGGTAAGTTTTTAAACTCTTTTGGCTAGTTTTTAAACTACTTAAACCATAAAATATTGTTTTAACTTATATATTTTAGATTTCAGAGGTTATTTGAAATAAATGCACTTTGAAGAAAGTATATTTAATTGTTACTATTTGGTGAAAAAAGTATATTTCATTTCAAAGATTTATGTCAAATAATTTATAATGAATAATAAAAATAAATTGTTTATAATCTTTCTAACATTTTTCTAAATTTTCTAATATTCCTACAAAGTTTCTTTCTCTGTAAATAGCAACCTCCCCCTCACTTCAACTGGAAAATCAGGTGGCAAAGTTTTCATTTCCGCACACGGAAACTCACCTTTGGAATGGCCGGCTCCCTGGACAGAGCCAGGAAAACTCGATTCAGGATCTGGTCCTTTTCCAGCTGTGCCTTCTCCTCGGCATACAGGTCCACGTCCCTATTGCGGCAGCCAAAGAAGAGCCACATCTTGGGCAGCGGCGCCACGGGATCCAGTTCGCGCAGCACTTGAAACTCCTGCCAAAAGGAGCGAAAGGGTGCTATGCCCGTGCCAGGTCCAATTAGGATGATGGGACGACTCCGGTCGCTGGGCAGATGGAAACCCAAGGCGCTGCGCACGAACATGAAGAGCTCGTCGTCCGCCCGCAATCCCGAGAGATAGTTGGAGCAGACGCCATAGCGTTCATCACCGTCTCCGTCTTCGGAGCGATACTTCACTATGGCCACTGTGAGGTGGATCTCATCACTGACGCGCCGCGGCGAAGAGGAGATGGAGTAGAAGCGCGGCTGCAGGGGCGTCAGGTGGGCCAGCAATAAAGGCGCCGGTGGGCGACAGGAGGGGAACTCCTCCAGCACGTCCAACAGGTGGGGCAGTCGCCAGTGACGCCAGTCCTCATAAGCCGAGGAGTCGTTCACCAGCAGCTCCAGTCGCTCCCGGTCCGCCGCATCTTCGCAGAAGCCCGCCAGCAGAGTGAGCAGCTGTCTCGATGGCGGCGTGGTCAGGTCAAAGAAACGCACCAGTAGGTTCCTCAGGCTGTCCGGCGGAATCTTGTCGTGCGGCTCCCAGCACTTGAAGATGCCATTCGAGGTCTGCTTTTCCTTCAGGAGCTGAAGCTGCAGCACCTCGTCTGGATTATCTACGCCCGCCAAGCGATCGATGAGACCATCGACCAGCTGTGTTCGATTAGCCGGAAAGATGCCCACATGGTCACCGGGCTCGTAGTCCAGCCCCGGCGCAGAGATCTCCAGCAGCATTGTAGTCTTGGCCCCCTCGCTTAGCCGGGTGAGGTTGTGAGGCTGCGCCTTGATCTTGCAGCAGTGCACCTTCTTGTTGTGGTACTTGGAGAGACTGCTGTCTAGGGAACCCTTGCTGGGCGAAGGCACCAACCTCACCGTGTTTACCGTCAGGGATTCGTTCTGCAAGGCCAGCGAGGCATCTGTGAGGCTCTCCTCTGGATCCAGGCAGAAGGTTTCGCAAGCGAGCTAAGAAAAGAGATTCAGTAAAAGAAAATATTGCAATTATCACACACGCTGCGTATACGCAATCTTGACTTTAGCCTACGCCCATTGCGTATACGCACTGTTGACTTTGCTCCATACATCATCCTAGAAACATTTCATACACAGATTCCCCACGAAGCCTGTCACTCTACTGTCCACTCACCTTAAACACCTCGGGCGCCCATTTCCGGAAGGACTGCTCCTGGCCGCACATCTCATCGCCATAGGCCACCTTCAGCAGCCTCTCGCCACCCAGCTCGCCCAGTATGTTGTCCACATACTGGCCAAAGGCGCAGAAATTGGGATAGGCCGAGGAGCCGAGGGCAAAGACAGCGAAGCGGACATTGGACAAAGGACCGAAGGTCTCCTCGGTGAAGGTGTCCGAGGTGGAGCCCCGCAGCGAGTCCCAGCGGTCGATGCGTTTCACCTGTTGCAGTGGCAGCTTCATGAACTCCTGCCGCGAGCTAGCCTTCATAAAGGACTTTGAGGAGCCAATGCTGAAAACAAAAAAGATAAGAGAAGGTAGATTATATTAAATTATTTAAAAACTATTGAAAATTTGCTTTAATTATTCCCTTAATTCCAAGCAATTTTTTCATTGAAATTTAATAAATCTTAATGACATCGCTGTTCGCATCAACAGTGCGGCTGATTCGGCAACAGCCTCAAAGTATGCAGCGCCTCATTCAGTTGTATTTTTTTATACTTTTGGAAAACAAGCCCAGAAGAACACTCAAATTAAAATGGGGCTTGTTAGGAGGAATATATGTCTCAGGCCCTTGGCTGCTGCTCAGTTTCATATTTCACAAAAGACCGGGCCCGGGCAACAAAGGGCTCGGAGAGAGCGCCGAAGAAGAAGAAGGCGTGGTCAAGGGCGCCACAGGATCTAAACAATGGACAAAACACGCCAAAGGGAGGCAACAATAAAGGAAGAAAAGCAGCGGCTGACAGCAAAGCATTTATTACGCTTGTCATTGGGATGTAGCAGAGAAATGTACAAAAACTGCCAAAATAAAATGAGCACACAAAGTAGGGCCAGGTTTCCCGGCAAGAGGGAACAAGACAAGACATGGATGAGGAGGACTCTTATCCAGTGTGGGGCAGTAGCAGCACCAGCAATTCACTAAAAAAACGTAATCATCCGCTCGTCAGCAGCTCGTCAGTGCGAGGTCCCTCGCAGCGTGTGAGCTGATGCCTCTCCCTCGGCTGTAAAACTGCAGTTTTCCCTCTTGGAAAAACCACCCGCTTGAGTGATGATTCAACAATGAACAGTGGCAGTTTTTAACGAAACCCAAGAACCGACGAAAAATCCGCTTTCGGCCGAGACAGCAATGCCAACTGCAGCTGGCCATGGCCTTAGTCCGTTCGCCGCTCTGTGGGCCATCTTGATGGCTCCTTTCATCCTTCGAGAGAGAGAGGAGAGAGAGTTTCAGTTCCAGTTCCATCGTGCGTTTAAAACTATTTGAGCTCCTGCTGCTCAGCTTGGCTTTGGGTCAAAGTTTATGGCTTTACCGGGGTCGGAGTCGTCGTCGTAAAAACCTGTTGCCACGGGCTCAGGACTCAGGACTGAGGACTCAGGACCCATCACGAGTGGCTGGCACGGAGCTTACAAGTTGTAAGAGCTTGTTAACAGCCAGTGATGGAGCAGACACTGCCAGGGATTATGGCCATGATGAGGCCACTACAACTGGGAGTGGAATATTAAATTATGTCATTACTCCTTAGACACTTGCATTATATTCAGATGTTTATGAATTTAAACCTCTATTCAGTTTAGCTTCAAATCGATTTTAGCTTCAGTTTAGTTTCAAATCGATTTTAGCTTTGCAAACTCATCAAGAGAAGGGTTATTATGATTTAACCGTAAATAACAGCAACTCCATTCAGCTGCTTGCTAAGTTTGGTCTAAAGGATAATTAAAATATGTGACGAAGATATTGCATTTCAGCAGGAAGGAAAATTAATAATATGGATGAAGGAGGTAAGTTCTAGGTTGCAACAAATATTATTTAAAGGTATTTGGTAGCTTTGAGTGATTAAGAAGTAATAATAGAGCTTCCAATATTCCCTATTTTGAATGGGTTTTAAAGAGTTCGTAATTATATTCATATAATTTATATTATTTAAACTAAAAATACCTCCTTACATTACTCTCAAAAATTGTAAATAGTTTAAAAGGATAATAACCAAACAATCATCTTATCTTTCTGTTATTGTATACTTAACCCTACTTTACCCACAATCTCACACATCCTTTAAACCCATAACTCATTGTATTTATAACTAAACCTAATTCCATCCCAAACTCCTTTGCCAGGACATGTGCAATTCATCAAGACAACAATAAGGACAACTCAACGCCTTGGCAATCACGGTAAGTTTTGAGCTGAGTAACGCCTATCAACTAAATCGTACTATCCTTAGAGGGGAAGAAGAGGAACAAGAGGAGCTGCTCTGGCAAAAGGACTTGGCAAACAAACAGACAATCGGGTCACAGGATCCCTTCGTCTTCTTGCCTCTCACTTCCTCCTGCGGCAAACAGCCCTAAAAGTGCAGCAATGCGTGAAAAGAGTGTTGTAATTTACAGGTGTACTGCCGTCAGGTGGCAGGCTGCAGGTGGCAGAGCGAAACTATTGAAAGCGAAAGCGCTGGCGGGGATCAAGCAAGGAGGGGGACTTAGCCAGACTGAGTATCCTGGACTGGCGGCATAATTAAAAAGCTGCCAGGCTGCGCTTCGAATTGGCTGCAAGTTTTTTTTTGTTGTGCTTTGACACTGTTCAAAATAATTCTAAGTTCTGGGAAAATAAATTTAAAATTAAATATACATGTAAGTTTTAAAATAAATAAAGAAAATTATTTATTTTAATGCTAAGCATTTTCAAAAAACTGTTTAAAAAATCTATTAAATAATTGTATACTTTAATTTTTATCTCAAGCTCTTTGCCCTGCAAGTTTCATCTTACTTTGTTGACTTTTAAAGTTCTTAAAGTGAAAAAAAGTAAAAAAGTATTAAATTACTTCTAAAATAAACTTCAACTTAAACAGATTTTTTCAGATTTCTTCCTGTTTCTTCAAGTGTATTTTCTTTACCCATTAATTTACCAAGTTACCTAAAAGCTTGTAGGGCCGCTTTTTCGTTTTTCGCGTTTAGTTATTTATTTTTTTTCGCCCGTATTTATTCTGACTGCACTTGAGTCAAGTGGCGCTATCCAAGCAACTTGTACTTGCAATTATTTGTGTGTGTGCTCTTGAAGGGCCACTGAATAGAGAGATGCGAAGCATTTTTGCAACCATTTCACTCGAGTGTCTGGCCTCCCCCCGCCGACTGACTCATTATGCAAAGTGAAGTAATTGCGAGCTGATGGCTCTGACGTCATCAGAGCGAGAACTTTGATAGCGAACGAAGACACACGATGACGTCGAGGGCAGGATAAGTGCCCCCATACCATGTATGGGTGCAGTTTACAGACAACAGGATGCGGATGTCAGGTGCTCACATCGCATCACATAAAAACACAAACACACACGCAGAACTTAACGCAGACTACACCTGCCCACACCTGTCGCTGGCGACACTTAAGGGCACACACAAGACATACACACACTGAGAGGCGTTGATGGCATAATAGACTGCAATTAAGTCTCTTGACTCAAAGCAGGGCAAGGCCAGGATGCTGGCATGTTGTGTCTTTTTCCAGATTTTTAAGAATTCCAACCATAAAAAGAAAGTCGAGAAGAAATTAAGTGCCAATCTTGCATCAAGAAGTCAGCATCGATTTTTGCTGCAAAACTATTTGAAAACTATTAAGCAACTATTTGAGTTTCAGTTTCAGTTTCAGCTTCGGTTTGGGAAAAGTTTCGCCAGCAAGCGTTGAGCTTTAAAATTAAATCAATTGAGGCAAACAATTAACAGCAAAGCAATTTCCGAAGCGACAAAATGCCTTGGGAAAAAGGGAGAAAAAGCAAATACACGAGGCAAAGCGCACTCGAGCGTTAAAGCAGCCAAAAGAAGGTCCTTCAGCCAGGCTCCAGCTCAGGCTCACATGATGTTGCTGCTGATGCCTCTCCCCGAAGCGATTTCGACTTCGAGCTCAACAGCTTGTTTCTTTAAATTGCTCATACGCAGCGTGGGACAAGGCATACGAGTGCTCATTCCTCTAATGCTGCCTTGGCACAAAATTGTGCAGGCGCCGAAATTTCGATTAAGGAAAGTGCTTTAATTTTTTGAACAAATAGCCAAGAGCTTAGATAAAAAAAAAGGAGAAAATGTCAAGTTTTCTAGTAATACTTTAATCAAACTTTGAGATCGCTTAGAAGGTTAAAAATTACTTTTAAATATTTTAATATAAAGTAACCTTATAATTGACTCATTTACTAATCGCTTGCTTTAAGGATTATTTATATTTATTTAAATTTCAGCCAAATTTTAATTAAGTTAATATTTTATATAAATAGTCAACGAAACAACCTAAATTTTCACTTTCCAAGCTAGCTACTATTTTCTATATTTTATAACAAATTATAAATACCAATTTGCAAACTTCCCATTAAATTGACATCCAACAAGAAAGGAAGCTAACTTCGGCACGCCGAAGTTGATATACCCTTGCAGATTTCAATTGTATCAATTATAATCTATCCCAATATAATATAATATGAATTACTTTCATATTCATACAATTTTTACAGTTTTACATTTTTTTACATTTTTACATGTAAAATAAAATGTAATTTTTCTCCACATTTACCGATCGTTTGTATGGCAGCTATACGATATAGTCGTCCGATTCTTATGAAATTTACAACAAAATTCTGAAAAAATATGAAATACTTGTATCTTAAAGTAGAAGAAATTATGTTGAAAATTGACAAAGTTTTAATTTTTTTTCTAAAACTTTTCCGACCGTTTCTATGACAGCTATATGATATAGTAGTCCGATTTTTATAAAATTAAATCTAAAAATCAGAAACAATGTAAAAAGCTATTAACCGAGAGTTGATCAAGATATGTTGAAAAACAGTGAAGTTATAATTTTTTTTCAACAAATTTACAGATCGTTTGTATGGCAGCTATATGATATAGTCGTCCGATCTGGCCCGTTCCGACTTATGTACGAGTGAGAGTATATAAAAGACTATCTGCAAAGTTTTATTCAGATAGCTTCAAAACTGAGGGACTAGTTCGCGTATAATCGGACAGACGGACAGACGGACGGACAGACGGACAGACGGACGGACAGACGGACGGACAGACGGACAGACGGACATGGCTAGATCGACTCGGCTGTTGATGCTGATCAAGAATATATATACTTTATAGGGTCGGAGATGACTCCTTCACTGCGTTGCAAACTTCTGACTGAAATTATAATACCCTGCAAGGGTATAAAAATACCCAAAAATCTATCTCAGATACATCGAGTATAAATATAAATAATTAAACAATTAATCATAAACCAACTGGCAGGAGGCATCCAATTAACGCAGGTTTTTGGCTCGATTTCTGAGAAAAGCTTTCGCCTAAATAAACTCGGGCTCTTTTAGCAACAAAACACAGAGATATACACACAATGGGATCGAATGAAAGAAAATAATAAATCAAATTAATTGGTTTTAACAGCAGACAAAAAGAGTGAAAGCTCTCCCAAGGGGGAGGAGAGCTACCTACATCGACATCCTGCCTAATGATTATAATAAATACAAAATTAATAAACATCCCGTAAACAGCACGCACAATTATGTCGGATCAGAGATTCCCGGCCATTATTTTTCAATTAAAGTATCTCCCTTATCGGCAAAGCGGCCGCAGGACATTGTTGAAGGCCTCCTGACTCCCGTAATATGTTATTGAATTGGCTTCCGCCCGTTGGGGGGTGAGAGGGAGGGTAGCTCCTCGAGGACTCGCCATATGAATTTTCAATTTCATTTTCAACAGGCAGCTCGCAACTCACAGCTTGTTCGGGCATAAATTTAGCTCGTGTGTGTTGAGGGTGTGCCCCGAGTTGTCAAAGTTGTCAAGCGGAAATCCCCCTAACATCATAAAAACCCTCCACAGACATACGTGAGGGAAAATATCGAAATAACAAAATTATTGTTATTGTTTTTTTTTCTGTTCCTCTTTTTCAGGGCAAGGGGAAATTGCGCGGATTTGTCAGCTCTCTCAAGCGGCACGCACTTAAGTGCGTCGTGTCTTTATCCTTTGTGTGCGGGCATGTGTTCCATTGGGCACAACAAGAACTTGTGTGTGTCAGTGTGTGTTGGTGTGCGTTTGTAATTTTAAAGCTCCTGACACGCATACGCCAGCAGAATATGTACGACGACGGCCAATTAATAATACAAAAATGCCAAATATGTGTCAGCAATAATGTAAGTCAAGACAAGAATACCCAGAAATCGAAAAAGGAGAGACACAAGGAGCATGTCCTTTGAGGAACCTACTTATACATGGGTTAAGATAATGTTACGTAGTCTGAGATTAATATTATTTCGATTTTCTGTGAGGCATATATTTATGCATTTTGTAGGATTTTTATGAATTATAAACATTATGTTAAAAATTTATTCAAATTTTAAAGTATATTCACTCGGAACCCTTCAGGAATTTAATTAAATTTAATTTAATATGTTATATACCCAAATATTTTTTTAAACGTTTTAAAAACAAACCAAACTGTACAAATGTCAACTTATTTCCACCTGCATTTTAGCAAATACAAGACTTTTCCCTTTGATTTTAAATTATTTCCTTTCCTCAATACCTTTTCATGAATTTCTCCCTTTGCAAGACAGTCTTTCTTAATAAAAAATAATTAATTAATCCAACTTGTGTGCTTTCCCCACAAGGGATTAAAATCTGGCTGCGTGTCCCCCACAAGGAATGCAATAAAAATTGATACACAAAGATGGCCACCACAGGACAGCACCGCCAGGACCATTTGCATAAGCTTGAAATTCAAAATGAAAGAAAACTTGCTTAAAAAGCAATTTAGCTGTGGCTCCTGGACGCTCCTCGCCACGGTTGCAGCACGAAAAAAATTTGATTTATTCGAAATTTATGCAAGGACCCAACAGGACCAAGAGGAAGCTGTATTTATTGACTCACCTGGAGTCCTGCAATCCATGCTCGCCCGACTCCTGGACACGCATCGCGTACAATTCCTGCGAGAAGAGCTGCGAAAACGAACGAAGGAAACGAGAACGAGAGCGAAAAGTTAAAGGTCATTAGGAGGCGGCACTCTCTCGTGGCCTAATCCATTAATTAGGTTGATATGATCTGGAGGGGAGGACTTGGACTTACCTCGCCATTTTCGGGGGGATCTCCGTTGCCAAAGGTGGAGGCCACAACAATTAACAAGGCCTCGTGCTCAATGGAGGATATATCGTAGTCGGACATGCAATATATCTAAATGAATAAACAATTTACCGTCTTAGCATTGCGCATTATGTACTTTTTCCCATCTTCCTTCCTTTCTTTCCTTTCTATTTTTTTCTGCTAGGGCAGACACTTTTGTGGTCATTATATCCTGGCTCACGCATCCCACCAATCTCAATCCCCGAAAGCTGGCCTAATGAGCCCGGGCTCCTCGGAAACACAGGATACAGTGTTGTAGTTTGTCGCAGGTGTTTGCAGCTTATCTTATTTTGCCAGCCTTTTTACACACTCAAGCACACACATGACAGGAGGAGAGCTCCTCTGGCTTTGAACGGAACTCGGACACTACCCACAAGCTGGTGCCACAAAAAGTGTAAAAGTAAATTTCGGTTTTATGCTAATTTGTCTCATGTGGCCACGCTGGCCTTTTGCACATTGGCCTAAGGTCGCAGGTTAAGTTGGGGGCAGGGAACCCGAAATGAGGCTAATTTTAGAAGTAGGTTAGAACGCTTTATAATGTCAAATTAGGCCTGTCATTTGGCCGTATGAAATATGCCGGGTCCAGAGCTCATTTTGGGGGCTTTATTTGCACAAATTTGTAGAAGAATAAAGGAAACTACCCATCGATGTATCTGTTTACGGGGTATTTTAAATGCAGCTTAAGTTTTTAGGAGCTAAGGTTAAGAATTGTGTCTATGGAAAACGTATGGAAAACTGACTTCTTCCTGATAAGAGTGTAGGTTCTTCTCTATTTAATATTTTCTTTGATAAATATATACTCTTCTTAAAGTTTTTTATTAGAATTTGTTCCTTTTTCTTTCACACTTCCCCTTAAACTCACCTGTGCATTGAATGCATGTCCCAGCAGCTCACATAATTGCTTGGCATATTGCTCCGATTTACCAGTTTCGGTGGCATATAACACCGTGGCCTTAATGCGCTTTGACAAGGCTCGTCCGAATAGCTTCGATGTAAATTTCACAGCCCTGCAATAAGGGAGAGAGAGAGAATCAAGAGTGTTTATTGGTCAGCGATTTAAGGCCAAGACTGAATCCACTTAAAGCTGCGTCAGCGGCAGCCAGGCCGTCATCATCATCATTAGACTCATAAGCCTTCATGTCGGGGTTACCCCCCATAACAACACATAGAGCAGAGCACATAGAACATGGAACATAACGCCGGTCGCCGGCTGATATAGCCACTTTGATTGACACAACATGTAATTGGAAAATTGTCTACGACTTGGAGCATACATTGATTATTGTTGTAAGGACCCTCGCACATGGTTAGTCAATAATCAAATGGGGGAACGGCGCTTAAGCATAAGCATAAGCATTTTATTGCACAAAGGCTGGCAACTGGCAACTGGCACTGCACCCTTTGAGGCGCCTTTGCCATTTAAAGCAAAGTCGCATAAAATTTTATGCATATAGCAGTGCAAAGGCATTGGGAAAACAAAGAAGAAAGGGGGAAACTGAGTTTTCCTCGGCGTACATGTGAGTGGAGAAAAACCTTCTGCTGCTGCTTCACCGCCAGACATCGCTGCTGTGCTTCCTTTTCCTTTAACACTTCGTCTTTATTCTCTGATTTTCATACCCTTTGTTGTGGGATTTTAAGGAAATACAGGATGCAGTGGAATTGAGATAATTATAAATAAGAGAACTGTAATTTAATGTTTATAAATTTAAAATTCAAATTATATAGAATATCTCGCGTTTAGCATAAAAAATCAAAATTTTGCAAAAATCGAAATTAATATATGTAAAATTAAAAAAATACCCATAAGTTTAAGCTCTTATTAATCAAAGGCAATATAGATTTATAACTCATATATATCAGATTGTTACAGCATCGTTTTATATATCAACAAACGCATCAAAAATCAATACACTATCAACTATAGATATTTCCTGTCATACCTATTTCCTTCTAGAGTATTCAGCACTTCGAATCCTTGTTCTGAACATTCGTATGTATTATATTTATTTGCGAAACCATTGTTCCCTCTTCTCCTTCTCCTGCTCTGCCTGCTCCTGACGGGGCACTATTTTTCGGGATAAGAGCCCAAATGGATGCTTATAGGCAGTTTAAATGTAATTCAATATGTCTGGCACTCTCCTCTCCACTTGGGAGGAGCAGGACTCCCTACTTTCTCCCCACTTTCCCCTCCCTCCTCGAACTTTACACGCATTACGCTGCACACTTTTGTGCGAGAACATGAATATAATTTCATTTTCATAAAGTTGTCGATGTCAGCGCTGATTTAATTCCATTTCATCTCATCAGCGCTAAGAGGCGCGGTGCGTGCTGAAACAATTAAACTTAATTATGTCGGCAGGCTGTCAGTCTTCAGCGGGATATATATCCAGCGCAGGAAAAATACTATATATCCATATGAATACTCGTAAATACTCGCGTGTGATGTGTGATTTTTCAGTGGCATTCCCGCCATTTAAGCATATTGATAAAAAGTTTCGCACTCGAAGGACTCGACTCGATTTAACTGCGAACTTGTGCCATTCGCAACAATTTTAATTGATAACTTTTTAATGAATTTCGGCCTGGCCATTTTGCAGTTATTCGCGGCAAGGACTGATTGCAGTAAATTAAAATTAATTAGCTCAGCTGGAAATATGGAGGCATGGACAACGGCATAAATATGTAACGATTTAAAGTGCGGTCGTTAAATAATCATCATCATCATTACCCTGAATGGCTCATTTAACAGCAATTTTCAGGTGGTAGTTACGCATGTTTTTTCTGTATTTTTTGGGGTTTTTACTTGTTTTTCCCTGAGTTTTTCTCTTCTCCATAATTGTGTAATTGATTTTATTTGTCATAGGAGCCACAACCGCAACTGTTTGTTCGATTAATTGATGATTGCCCGAAAAGAGGTGTCAGGATAAAAGGCAGCTGGCCACAGATTTGCATAAGCTTTTGGTTTTTTTTACTTAATTTGCTTCGTAGCTATTTTGATTTAAATTAAATTAAATATAGAGTATGCACTCTATTTCGCAATAACTTTCTATTTTGTTCATTTAAAATCTGCATATCAAATATAGCTAAATGAATTGAGGTAATTAAATGGAAAGCTTAATAAAAATCAAGAGTTCGAGAGATGAAATACACCAATTAAAAATAAAAATTTAAAATTCTGCTGATAACTTTTTGTACTACAAAAATTCTAAAAACTCTCTCAAAAACTCAATTTACCTAGATTCAAATTTAAATAAGCAAAAAATTCAGTTTAAGAACTAAACCTAATGAATTTATACAACCCAATATTTCTCAATTTAGCCAGCTTTAAATTTACATATTTAATGGCCCCAAAAGGCAAGGCTAGACACAATTTACCTTTTCAGGTAAATTCAGAGACGAAACTAAGTTTTAAATGTCTTAAATTTCACCTCGAATAAAATAAAGCCGTCAAATTTGCATAACAATCAACCTCAGTGGCACACACATATGCTCTAAACCCATAAACCCATCTACCCAAAGGAGATACCGGCTAGAAAATGGAGGAGCAGGAGCATCCTTATCCCCAGCGAATAACATTTAAAATAACAATAACGAGGACCACAAAAACACGATGCAATGTTCCAAATTTTCCAAGCGACTTGATAACACTGAGGACGAACGAGGAACGCTGAACGATGAGGAGCCGGAGCAGGAGCCAACCCCGTGGCCATAAACCACAATCCATGTAATCTACTTAAAAGCTAATCCCTGCTGATGCCGTCATGTGACACGCTCGCACAACGAGCCAACAGGAGGACAACCCACGACCCAGTCCATGGACAATTACGCGGGGGGGAAGCAGGACTCGAAAGCATACGTGAGTCAGGGATAGGAGTAAGGATATACGGGAGCAACATCATCAGCCGGAAGCAAAGGTCGCCGCGCGGCGCCACGCCACGTTAACAGTAAGCGGTGCTGTAAGTACTTACCTAGCGATTTGTTTGAAATTGAATTTACGTCTTGGCTTCTTGCCCTTGCTCTCGCCGCGGCCCTTCTTCCAGACGTGGGTGCGCCAGGCGGGATCCTGGTATTCGAACGAGGGCTTCAGGTAGTACAGCGCCATCTCCTGGTGGAACACCGGCGTGATGGAGCCCGACAGCGGCGGCACGATCCAAATCCAATCAGCGGGACAGCCGTTCCTGCGCAGAGAGAGAAAGAGAACAAAGAGCACAGAGTCCTTTCGGGTAAGTAATTGTTTGTAATTGACGAGTGGGCGGAATCCTTTGGCCCCATTTGGCTGGGCGGCCGAAGCGGGGCATGCTGGCATTCAGTAAATGCAAATGGCTGCCATTTGAAATATGGCCAAAGGTATTTTTAGTGGCCCAAATGGGAGATTAACGTTAAGTGACTTAATTGTGGCCGCTGGCCCCCGCCGGCTGCTTGCCATAAAAATAGACATGTGGCTTAGGCTCTTGATTTAGTGTTTACAACAGAAGGTGAAGGTTGAATTTGTTGGATTTTTAAATGCTTAAATTTCAAGGAATTTAAAGAGTGATAGGAAAATAAATATGAGATATTTTGGGTTAAAATTGCTGCAAAAAATTGGTTTGCAAATGGAAAATAAAAACTAAGAAACATTTAAATATTATTACTTTGTTATTACAACTTTAATCAAAGCTCATAAATTAATATTTAGAAAATATGAAAAATTTGTCACATAAATTAATTTACCTCTTCAAATGTTTTTTCATGCTTGCCAATTAATTAAATTTGAGCAAAAAATGTAAACAAAGCTTAACAGGAATTTAACAAATGTTAAAAACAGTGTTTGTGTTATTAAATATTTGCAAGCATCCCACACTTTGTTATGATAAATCTCGCTGGGCAAACTCTTTAACCAACCCATACAAAAAATATACAAAAAAATGATATATTAATTTTTGTGTTAAGCCGAAGCCTCCTGAATCCTTGACAGCCTCCTCCCCTCCTGAGCTGGCAAAAGTTTGACATATTGTGCGGCATTTATGTCTCGCGTGCACTTTACATAAACGCTGGCGACAGCAAATTGGAAACAATAAATTTATTTTTGCACCTGCAAAGAGTTGCCGCTCCGCGACAGAGTGTTCTCTGTATGTGTGTGTGTGTGCTCTTTGGGCCAAGTCAAATAAAACACGTTAAGCCATAAACATGCGGCTGGGATATGTCATAAATGCAAACTCAACTGGGCCATAAACCAACACACACACACACACGCCCACAGGAAACGGAAATGGATACGGATACGCAGGATATACGGCCATAATCACCGATCAGGACTTTCGACTCACCTCAGCTTGGACTCGTTCTCGAAATGCTTCATAAAGCTCTCGCTGGCCGTGTGGTGATCCACAATGGTCACATTGCGACTCTGATACGAGTGCAGCACCGCGATGTTCATCTCCACGACGGCCTTGTCCTTCCACAGGGATGTCGGTGTTCGGGTGTCCAGGTTCATTTTCAGTGCCACCGTCTGTGGGTTTGGATTAAAAAAACAGAAAAATAAATATAAACAACTTTGTTAGTGCCTTGTAATTGGAAATAGATGGGACGAATTTCGATTACAGGCATTTCGGATTTTGTGGCCAGAATTTAATAATTACAGGCCCCCGGCTTTTCTCACACATCGGTAGTGTCATCATCATCATCATCAGGCTGTTGACCGGACATCAATTATAGATTCGACCGCAGGCCATCGAATATTATGGAGTGGAACCAATTCTGGTTAACAAACTAACTGACTTTAAAGCTGGGAAAGGACTTCTGTTTAAGGGGAAGTTTTATTTTAATTGCAAGGAATATTAAATATTTTGTATTAATGTTTACATTTATTAAAGAAAATGTATAGTTTATTTCCTTATAATTTTTTCAGAAATTTATTAAAGTTGCCATAATTATTCAAAAATTATTTACTACTTTTTACGGTAAGTTTTTCAATGTGCTTTCGAAATACATGCTTTTTATTATGGTTACAAGAAAACACAAATGATATTGCAGTAGTTTAATTTTTGTATTAAAAAGTTATGATTTTATTTTGTATTAATCTATGTTAAAATCGCTAAAGAACTCTTAAAGCCCATATAGAATTATTTTATATATTTTCTAAACAAAACTCTCCCAATTTTCTAACTATAATGGATGTCCTAAGTCATTTCTCACATGCAAGGCTGCATTATCCTGTCATAAATTTGCAATGCATTTCCCGAGTACTCCTAATGGCATTTTCATGTATTTTAAATGATAATTAAATACGTAATTAAATCACATAAAGATAGATCGAATTTTAACTGAATTTATTCCCACGTTATTATCAGGTGTGCAAAAGTTGCATTAATTCCCATAATAGCCGCTTAAAGCCGCCGTGCCGCCTTCTTAAGTGCTCTTAACCAGTTTGCAGCATCATTGCCTCCCTTTTGCCACATTGCTGCTGCTGCTGGCGGGGCAAAAAGAATTCCAGGAACAAAAAGAGCTTTATGCCAGGACAGCAGGAATGATAAAGGCGGGGCCGGACTCCGCCTCCACCTCCTCCTCCTCCTCATTCCGCATATTATGCGGCCTCATAATGAAATAAGCGCCACATAGCGCGACAACGGCGACAAAGGCGAGCACATCAAGGACATTCGGCAAGGACAATGTCAAGGGAGAGCGGATACCAGCGAGTTATCAATACGGGAATTACTATATATATATATAGATATTCCGCTCTTTACAACTTACCTCCAGCATATTGCGGCGATTTGTGTCGCATAAATTCCGGCAGCCAATCTCCGTGGACATGTACCAGCCACTGAATGTGGTGGCCGTAAACTGGATGCCGCCCACGTCGAACAGCATGCTGGACACGGCGGGCAGGGCGTACCACCGCAGTCCCAGCTCCGTGAACCATTCGAATCTGTAACGGGAAGAGAAAGAGGGAGTAGTTGTGGGTAGTTTTAACTCTCTTCTTTTTTGGGCACAATTTTGTTTGTTATTTCAGAGACCGACGGCCACGCGATTGTGGATGCAAATCCATTGGCTGTATCTACATGTCAACCCTTGGCCAGCTGATGTTTCCCTCTGACATAAGCTGGGACTGGTTTTTTGGGAATGCAAAGCACAGTATTTGAGGTATTTAGAAAATAAATTATAATAGTAATAAAGTTATATTATATTATTTTTTTTTTAACATTTTGAAAACTCCAATAAATATAATTATATTTTCGTTTAAGACATAAATCATCGCTTATATTCTCTTTAAAATCCATTCAAGCCAAGACTTCCCGCAAATAAATTTTCTCTTAAAACAAATTATAGTCAAAAGACACGTTTGCACGTAAACTGGGTCTTGGCAAAAAGCAGATTAATCGGAGGCTTCTTATACATAATAATTGAATAATAATTATTATTAATTCAAGAATTATGAGAGCCAAAATATTACCGTGATAATAATTCAACAAATTTATAGTTCTTGAATATATAATTTGTTCACGTTTTTCGTTACTAAATAAAGTATTTAAACTTAAACCCACTCACAGTTCCAAGCAAATAGCAACCATGAAGACATGGATAGTTCTTCTGGCTTTAATAGCTCTTCAAGGCCAATCAATGGGTCAAATCCAACGGACAAGGATAACTAGGAACAGAAACCATCAAAAAACGGTTAACAGTATTAAGCAAATGATGGCCAATACAGGAGCCAGATATGTTCCGCCAACCAGAAGACAATCAGTGGCCATCGAGATACTGTCAAACGATGATAACTTGGAGTACTTTGGTGAAATATCAGTTGGAACACCGCCGCAAGTTTTCAATGTGATATTCGATACGGGATCCTCCACCTTGTGGTTCCCGAGTGTCAAGTGCTCGACGTGCAAGCCCCAAAGGATGTATAATTCGAGTGCCTCCAGTTCGTATGTCCCAGAAGGACAGAACTTTTCCATTCCCTACGGAAGTGGCAGCCTGAAGGGATTCTTCTCCATCGATTCAGTACGAATGTCAGGCCTGACTGTGAAGTCTCAGGTATTTGGCGAGGCCACCTCTGAGACGGATTCATTCTCCGGCATGGGCATCCTGGGACTGGCCTTTAACGATCTCAACTTTGGCATAAACACGCTGTGGGATAACATGATAGCCCAGAAGCTGGTCCGGTATCCGGTTTTCTCCTTCTACCTCCGTCGCGAGGGAACCTCTGACTTTGGCGGTGAAGTCATCTGGGGCGGCATTGATCATCGGATCTGCAGCGACTCCCTCACCTACGTGCCTGTCTCTATGCCCGAATTCTGGCAGTTTACCGTGAACTCCGTGGACATTGGTGGAGAGTATGGGGAGCGTGTCTGCATTGGATGCCAGGCCATCGCCGACACTGGGACCAGCTTACTAGTGGTTCCAGAGCCTGCTTACAGGAAGATTAATCTTCTCCTGAATGCCACCGATGATGGAGATGGCCTGGCCTTTGTGCCCTGCAGAAGTGTTTGCTATTTGCCGAATGTCTATCTGGATATTGGTGGAACTATCTTTACTCTGACGCCTAAGGATTACATCATTAGGGCAAAGAGCAACGGACGAACAGTGTGTGTTTCTGGCTTTGAGTATCTGCAGGGAAATCTGTACTGGATTCTGGGTGACATCTTTATAGGAAAGTTTTACACGGTTTTCGATATGGGAAATCAGAGGATTGGCTTTGCTGAGGTTAACGAGGAACCAAGATATTTTACTGGAGGTTTTTATTAAGTGGATTTACTTAGACTTACTATATTTGTATTGTATAAATAAATGTTTTTCAATTTCTAAAGATGAAAGTATTCTTTCTCTAAAGTAAACCTAATGCCAGAATATGCATATTCTCAATCTAACCAGACTTAGTCAGCTCCCTGGCTTGGTCACAGACCCCCCTGTAAACACAGCTGAATTTAGACAATTTAATTAAAGACAAACAACAAATACTCTGATACTCTTTTATGTCTATATTCTTAGTGACTAAAAATGGATTTAAATAGCGTCATTAAGATGCCAGAACCCTTAGGAACATGGAAAGTTTTGGCGTTATTTTTGGCCGCGAGTAAACATTGAAAAATTCTATTTAAATTCCAGCAGCAAAACGACTTTAGTAACATTTGAATTCGAACCGCAAAGACATGAAGCTGCCGTTGATCGTCATACTAACTCTGGTAGGAATTGGCCAATCCGCCGCTGAGCTTAAGCGCCTGCAGCTTCATGCTAGCAGCAACTTTACCAGGACCCATGGCGGAGTAAAGGCTCAGAAGACTCTGCTTGCCGCCAAGTACTCCTTCCTTGTGGAGGCCAGCTCCGGCAGTGAGACCACTGAGACCCTGCACAACTATGCGGACAGCGAGTACTATGGCCTGATTAGTCTGGGAACTCCCAAGCAGAACTTCAACATCCTGTTCGACACGGGATCCTCAAATCTCTGGGTGCCGAGCTCCAAGTGCCCAAAGTCCAACACAGCCTGCCAGAACCATAACCAATACGACTCGTCCAAGTCCAGTACATACGAGAAGAATGGTGAATCTTTCTCTCTTTATTATGGAACGGGCAGTCTGTCCGGGTTCTTGTCTACAGACTCCCTGACCTGGGCTGGCCTTGTGGTCAAGAACCAGACATTCGGCGAGGCAATGACTGAGCCGGGCAACACCTTCGTGCTGGCTCACTTTGATGGCATCCTGGGCCTGGCCTACAAATCGATATCCCAGGATAAAGTTCCTACAGTTTTCGACAACATGATTGCCCAGGGCCTGCTCGACAAACCCATCATCTCCTTCTATCTCAAACGCGATGGAACTGCCGTGCAAGGCGGTGAGGTTATCCTGGGCGGCGTTGACTCCAGTCTCTACTCCGGCAGCCTCACCTGGGTGCCCGTCTCCAAGAAGGGCTACTGGCAGTTCACCGTGACCTACATCAAGAGCGAAGGAGAGGTGCTCTGCTCTGGATGCCAGGCTATTGCCGATACGGGCACCTCCTTGATCGTGGTCCCTCTGGCGGCCTTCAAGAAGATCGTTAGCCTGGTGGGTGCCTCAACCAATGGCCAGGGCGAGGCCTTTGTCGCTTGTGGAACCACTGCCTCCTTGCCGAAATTTAATCTGGACATTAGCGGAACTATCTTTACACTGGCCCCTAGGGATTATGTGATGAAGCTGAAGCAAAGCGGCAGAACATACTGCATGCTGGCTTTTACCTATATGGAGGGAAACCCTCTATGGATCCTGGGGGATGTCTTTATAGGAAAGTTCTATACTGCATTCGACAAGGGTCAAAACAGAATTGGTTTCGCCAGAGTTGCTGATTATTAAAGGAGTTTATTTCTAATTTGCTTCCTGAAGCAGTAAAGTTTTTAAATATATTAAAATGAGTAAAGCATGCAATGTATGGTTAGAATTATATTCAAGTCATTATATTGGATACTAAAATAAATTCAGCATTTTAAGAGTATATTTTAAAACCACATTAAATCCTTTAAATTTTACTGAAAGGATATATGCTAAAACAATAAACACAACTTTGTATTTTAACTGAAAGAGCAATATACGCGTGTTCCGGGTAAAATTAGAATATTAAACCTTTGATTTCCTCCCGAATAAATATCATTTGGCGTGTGTAAAATCTGCATTTATGAATGCAGCTCCCTCTGTTTACTCACTTGGGATGACTCAGCGGCACTTCCAATATCAATTCCGGCGGGTAATCAAAGTAGTCCGGATCATGACCGTTGGCCGACACCACCAGCGGCAGTATGTCCCACTCGGTGCCCTTGCTCTTCCAGCCCAGCTTGGTGCAGACCTGATGGATAGAGATGGGATTGGACATCAAATAAATGTGAATCGGAATCGAAAATCGACATGAGCCCGCCGCCGGACATAAAAAGTGACATGTGTAAAAATAAATGGAGATACTTTGGTGGGCTGCCTCGCCAGCTGCCTAGCTAGGTTTATATGCAAATACATCAGGACGAGGGCGGTATTTGTGGAGTTGGTGAACCCACTGCCAATCCCGCATGTGCCACCCATTCCGTGGCAACATCTGCTGCCGCATTTGTGCTCGTATTTATTGACAGCTTTGTTGTTTGTTCGGTTATTGCGTATTTAAAAAGAGATTTATTACAACGAGTTATAGAGCGAACTTGCCGGCAGCCTCTCTGGGGCTTTTCCAACTTGTTGGCTCGACAAAGGTCGCATCCGTCGGATAGCCCGCACTTCCACTTCCCGGAAAACGGTGGAGGAGACAGATTTAAAAGGCAGTCGCCTGGCCGTAATTGAGGCGTGTAAATATTGTGATGGCTGAGGAAAAATGTATTTATGCGAGTTCGATATGTATGTAAATTGATAGCTGGATTACGCCACGGCAGCATGTGTATAAATACGGGCTACCGTTTTGGACCTGGCCGAAACGTGCTCGAGTCGAGTATATAATTGGCAATTGAAATGAGCAGTCGGAAAGGTAAGTAAAGGTGGATTAAATGCCTCATATGACCGTATAAACATTTCTTTATAATAAAAAAAAGTGTCAACAAAGAGACTTTCTTTAATTTTCAGAAAGCCAAATACTTTGAAAGCACTTATAATACATTTGGACTGTTAAAGATTTATAGTTTTGGAACTATTTAAAATTACAATTAAAGTTTATTTGAAACAAAATAATGCTGCTTTTGCGTTGTTGTTGCCACACTACTGTATTTTGGTAAGTATTTTTGTTTGCACAAGAAACGGGCACACCAAGGTAAGCCAGCAAGATCAGACACGCCAAATCAGGAATGTTAACAAGAAAATTAATACCATGAGGTGACGGATCCCTATCATTGTTTTATTTTAAGCAACTTTAAATTCCACAAGTTTCTTATTTAATATTTGAATACCTTTAATTCTTCCTTAATGTCATTCTTTACTCACCTCTGTAAATTCCAGATTCATGGGATCCCCAATGATCTTTCCATCAGCCTGCTTATAGCCCGCATACGATATCAACTGATTATTCCAAATACGATAATCGTGCTTGGCATCTGTGCGTTGGGGAAATATCGTAATGGCCGATCTTGGAAGAAAAACATCAAAAATATGCAATCAATTTAAACGCCAAATTAAAACATTAAACAATTTTCCTCAAAGAACGTTAAAGTTCGCACAAAGTTCAATCTAAAACTTTTGCAGAACAACACCCCGAAGGGCTTTTCCTCCCAAAGTGCATCAAAAGTGAAAAGTGCAATGCCGCGTGGAGGGAAAGCAATGATTTTTGGGTGGCGCTCGAAATATTCATGGTAACAAATTGGCACTCCTCTCTCTCAATTCGGCCAATTAGCAGGGCAAAAACATAATTTGCCAATCATTTTCCGCAAACACATCCACGAACGCACTGACGCCTGCCGCGCATCGGAGTAGATTATTGGAAAATTTGAAATTATGAGCCAGAGAGCATACATATGTATGTTCAGGGGAAAATATTGAAAATTATGTGCAGCTCTAGTTGCGGTTAGCGAGTAACTAAAAATTCTCTGTTTCCCATAATTACCATAAGCCAAGCAATTAAGCCTGGCTGGGAAATGTGCAAAATATAATGAGTATTGTGAGTGTTAATTGTTCCGGGGAAATGTGTTTCCAATCAGCGAATATATATAATTATTTTTCATATTACTACATAGTAAAGCTCTTTGTATTAAAGTTTGTAATGTTTTTAATCTTAATTTGTTAAAGCTAGACCTTACCTCAGGTTGCCTTTATTTGTGGCATATTTAATGTGGTTGCAAATGGCCTCAAACATGCCGCTCGTTGTGGTCACATAACGACAATCAAATACCTGTGGAAAATATAGAAAACATTTAGAAACATTGAGCATTAAATCGTTCGTTCCCCCAGGGGAGTTTTTCATGGAAAAATTCAGCTTAAAATCTGGCTTCTGGCAGCAGCTAGAAAATACAAAATCAACGGTATTTGCTCTGCACAAAACTAAGAGTCAAAACAATTGTTTTTTCATGAATTTTAAGTGCCAGAGTGAGTGGTGGCGCCCCCGGAGGCTCAACAGCTGTCCAACGGGGCGTATGATAAATGTGACATAAATTTCTATGTTACTTTCACATTTGCTTTGTTTTCTGGCATAATAGAGCGGGAGAGGGAGGTGGAGTTGTTTCACAACTTGTTCATACATTGAAACCCTTTTTCAATTATTACGCTTCAATAAATTTTTTCAGCAATATTTCAGCTTCTCACTCTCGATTCCCCCCTTTGCCTGTTTTATCTCTTGTTCGGCCTTTACAATTGTTTTTTTCACACCTGCTTTTGTGGCTTTTACCTATTTTTTGGGTACCTAAACTGGACTAGATCCAGAGTCCTTAGAGTTGGCTTTATGGGATTTCTATGTGGCAGCCGCCACTCGAAACTTGAAATTCATTTTCTGGCTTCCAAGGAAGCGACCCGGGTGTGCCCCTCGTCATTCGATTTTCTGCTGTGTTGGTTTCTGGCCCAGTTTTTGTTGTCGTCGTCCCGAGGGGGGCGGGGGCGGGGGCGTGTTGCCAATGTAAAACGAGTTTCCTAATTAAGTTTGGAAAGCGGTCGAAACCGAAAACCCTTTTTAAGTGCTTTGCCCACACATATCTCATTTCATTTAAAGCAAAGTTTTCCACACTCTTTTTATGTTGCATGAAAAACACGTTCAAGTGGTATTGGATAACTTTTGCCGGCTCTTTTTTAATTTAATGAAATATCACATCATAAAGTTAAATAATGTAGCAAGGCAAAAATGTTTTTAGTGCTTGTATCATTATGAAAACATAGCAAAAGGTTTTTGTAACGAAAAAGAGAGGGTAAAGCGAAGTTTACAGATAAGTTTTTAATACAAATTATTATTTAGTATACAAAGTTGTGTTGGGTGAACTTTGTTTTGCGGAAAAAAAGGGAAACCCCGATTTCACTAGACTTAGGAAATGAATTTTACAATTTAAAATGTAATTTATTGAAACTTGTAACAGAAAATTAAAAACCAATTATCTTTTTTAATTATTCTCAGCTGGATTTTTTGACAAATTTGTAATAATTTAAATTTGTTTGACTTTATTAGCTTTTTATTCAATGTATTTTTTCTTAAGGTTAATCCTTTTTTAATATACTATAAACAAAATTTTTCTCATTCCTTATTGATAAGTTTTCTTTAATATATCATCTCTTTTTATACCCTTGCAGGGTATTATAATTTCAGTCAGAAGTTTGCAACGCAGTGAAGGAGTCATCTCCGACCCTATAAAGTATATATATTCTTGATCAGTATCAACAGCCGAGTCGATCTAGCCATGTCCGTCTGTCCGTCTGTCCGTCTGTCCGTCTGTCCGTCTGTCCGTCTGTCCGTCTGTCCGTCTGTCCGATTATACGCGAACTAGTCCCTCAGTTTTAAAGCTATCTGAATGAAACTTTGTAGATAGTCTTCTATATACTCTCACTCGTACATAAGTCGGAACGAGCCGGATCGGTCAACTATATCATATAGCTGCCATACAACCG